>JANVFO010000155.1:0-34316 GCA_027919855.1 Lentinula guzmanii | reverse complement strand
CCTTATCTCCATCTGTGCATTCAAGCGTCTCTCTACTCGTCAATGGGACTTTTCAGCTGCATATCTCAACGGAAATCTCCCAAAAGATCCTCCTGTATTCATGCACCAACCTACCGGGTTTTCTGTTAAGGGGGAGGAGGACAAGGTATGCCTGATGCATAAACCACTGTATGGTATGGCTCAGGCCGGCCACATCTGGTACAAGGATCTTGAAAGTCAGTTTCAACGGTTAGGCTTCAAATCGTCACGGGCAGACCCTTGTATCCGATATCGATGTGATATCACTACGGGTGAATACTCTATCGCGTCCGTTCATACAGACGATGTCTTTAGTGGTTCATCATCGTCTACCGAAGCCGACGCAATGATGAAAGGATTCAGAATTTGGGATCTCACTGATGTAAAAGACAAAAACTTTTTGGTCGGTCTTACAGTGGACCATCGAAGCAATGGCTCCATAGGTATCTCACAAGCACCCTTCTTCCTCAATGCCTTTCGATACTTTGGAATCCTTGACCAGCTCCACCCTCTCTGTACACCATTACCTCCAAACTTCTCCTTGTCGTCTCTTGAACCACGTTCCGATGATGATATTGTGTTTATGAAGGATAAGCCATATCAAGCGATCCTTGGTTGCTGTTGGTGGGGAGCTAGCTGCACTCGACCCGATATTGTGTTCACTTGTAGCGTGTTGTCTACAGTCCAAGACGCTCCCTCTAAGGTTCTGTAACCGTCCGAGGGGTCAGAGACCCCAGGGTGGTTAAGAATTGGGCTGGCCCAGCAACCCCCAGGGGGGATATGAGCTGGTTACCAGCTATAGTGAGCCTCAAATCACCAGATGTACACAAGATCCAATCTATTGGAGTATATACAACGAAGGTGAACAAGAATAAGGCCAAAGATTACATAATATCTAAGAATCCACCTGACTGCCCTAAACCTAACCCTAACTGCCTAGAACTGGCAACGCCGCCGGTTACACTCTCCCCCACAAGACCAAACCCCTTGGTCTTCCAAGAGATTAGAAAGTCAGCTCAGCATCAACATCAACCAAATGAGGAGCTAAACAAAAGATAAAAAGGCAGGTAGTAGCAGACACATATGTGTATGCAAATCCTGGTGTGAAACAAACCAGATCTTTCCTATGAGCAGGTCAGCTTCATCGAAGGGAGCGCAGCAAAGATGCCATTGCAGGTTGGATTGAACCAAGGTGTTCAAAGACCATTGTAGGTCTACTGTATCACAAGTACAGAAACACGCATAGGGGCCAGAGCTGCGGTTATGGTGTCTATGGTCTCCAACCAACAAAGTCAGAGATGGTGTCATGAGGATATGACATGGAGCTGACAGGGTGACTCTCTGCCAGAAAGCGGTAGAAGCAAGTTCCTGGGTGCCAAGGAGCATCCAGGAGCCCATAGCGTGACTATGGTATAGGGATAGACAAAGATAGTCCATCCAGGGGGAGCAATGAGGAGCAGGAGGTTCGGGGAAGGGAAGAGAATGTGTAGGACCCAGAAGCCCATCAGGTAGTGCAAAATGCGAACCTAATGAGCCATGAATCATAAAAATCCATGGGGAAATGGCTGAGTTACAGGGAGCATGTCTCATGGGATGATTGATCAGCCCATGGGTCAGAGAGGGGATAGTCCATCATGGAGGAGGTTACACCATCCAGGAGCATGATGGATGCGTCATGGATCGTCCAAGAACCAGGAGAATCCACTGGGAACTGCCCAAGGTATGTGGATAATATCTTGGTCATTGTGCCTGACAGTGACAAGGCCATAACTAGCCAACGCGGCGGGCGATTCTGTCGGACAAGGGCACGTTGGAAAGCCCTTAAGGAGAGCCTTCTAACGCATCCAAGACGTCGGAAACGCGACAGGAACTGATGGAGATATGGGGCAAACTTTGCAGAGAGGGGTTGGGGTGATGGGGAAGGGTATATCTTGAGATCCAGCAGATGGATTTAGATGATCAGGGATTCATCAGAAAGTCTGAAATCAGGGCTTTCTAATGAGGGAAGATGGTCCAAGATCATAGGGATGGATGTCAAGATATGAATACCACATCACCAAGTGAAAATTTTCAACACATATCTCCTGCCTCTCCTACACTTCTAATCCTTCCAGAAGCCTTCCTACCAGCCTCTAGAGCACCTCCTAGATGTTGCTAGGTGTTGAGTTGTGCTCTCCCAATAGTAGCAATAGGCTGTGGGTGTGTAAAAAACTGTAACCGTCCGAGGGGTCAGAGACCCCAGGGTGGTTAAGAATTGGGCTGGCCCAGCAACCCCCAGGGGGGATATGAGCTGGTTACCAGCTATAGTGAGCCTCAAATCACCAGATGTACACAAGATCCAATCTATTGGAGTATATACAACGAAGGTGAACAAGAATAAGGCCAAAGATTACATAATATCTAAGAATCCACCTGACTGCCCTAAACCTAACCCTAACTGCCTAGAACTGGCAACGCCGCCGGTTACAGGTTCATTGGGAGCTTGTCATCAAACTTTGTTGTTACATATTCGCGACTGTCCATTATGGGATCATGTACTATCCTGGATCTACCACAAACGTGAAGCCCGTTGGATACGTGGACGCGGACTGGGCAGGTGATAAGTTAACCCGCAAGTCCATGTCAGGATATATCTTCCTGATCAACGGAGCTCCTGTATCATGGTCCTCGAAGCGTCAGCCCTCCGTTGCTCTTTCGTCTACCGAGTCAGAATACATTTCGATGTCGCGAGGGGTTCAACAAGCCTTATGGACCCGGAGCTGGCTTGAAGAAGTTGACTTAGGACTGGGTGATGTTCCTCTCGACATCTTCTGCGATAACTTGGGCGCGATCAGCCTCACCGAAACGAATAAAGCACACAATCTTTCTAAACACATTGACATCCGTTATCATTTTATTCGCGATGTTGTCTCTCGAGGTCTTGTATCCATTCATCCTGTGCAAAGCAATCAAAACCTTGCTGATATCATGACGAAATCTCTTCCAAAAGACAAACATCGACGCATCGTTTCTGCTCTCGGCTTAGACTGGTGGTATTCAGAACGCCAGGGGGAGTGTTAGAATCTGTCGGGTACACGCCAGGTGACCGCGTCGGCGTTCTGAGGTCCAGGGACTCCGGGAGTTGGTTTGCTTCCGCTGAACAGCCCGACGAGGGCGTTTCATGAATGGGTTTCAGGGTGTAGGGCTCGAGGCATAGCCCCAGGAAATTTTCCTTCGTCTTTCGGACATATAAACTGATTCTTTGTGATTCGACGGCCCTCAGAACTTGTACTTGTTCTGAGGGTACGTCTCTTTCCATTCTCTCATTATTTACAATACTTATCATATTGATTACCTAGGGCTTTCGTGTACTTACTTAGGCACTAGGTAACAGAGAACTTGTACTTGTTCTGAGGGGCTTTCGTGTACTTACTTAGGCACTAGGTCTCGCAAATATTGTCAGGCTTTGATCCTAAACCCATATGAGTTCCTGGATCGGTTTGGCCCAGATGCTGGGGCTAGTGTTTTGCAGGTTCATGATGTTATTCTCGGAGTAGGATTCTTATTTTGCAATTTTTGAGACACATCGCTAATGGTAAAACACCAGGTTTATAAACAGTACTGTAGTCGACCTTCAACCCAAGAATTGGATCCTGATGAGCAGGAAGCATTTCACCACAAGCGCATGGAACAAACTCAGACTGTTTCAACTGCTCTTCTTCATTATCTTTCGTATATGGGACCGTTCAAAATATGGAAGGAAAAAAAAGCTGAGTTTCAGGCGACTCATGTAAGTGACCCCAAAAGCTATTCACGTTTGTACTGATCATCTATTCTTCAGGGTGATAATCCGATTATCTTTTGGGAAGCGATGCAGGGTGACTCAACGATAGCCGAACTCAGCAAATTTGCAATCACCATTCTCTCAATTGTTATGAACACTGCAGGTAATGAACGTCAATTTTCTGACGTGAAGTTGTGGAAAGACCGCCTGCAAAACAGGCTGCAAATTGTATCTTTAGAGAAAATGATAAAAGTGAGTGCTTTTTGGACTGAGTACATCCTTGCTCATATACTCTTGTCAAGGTCGGTCATAATCTCAAACAAAAGCAGCACAACGATGGCCTTAAAAGAATTCGCCAAGCCCGACAAAATCACTCTGAAGAGCAGATTGTGAATCTACTAGATGTGCCACGGTACAACAATTACCCCGAGCCAGAAAACAGCAATGATATAATCCCGGGCAATCATCGTTCTCGCCATTCGGTCATGGTTAGTAATCGACGGAAGTGGCGGGCAGAGTATAATCGCTGGGTAGAGGAGGCTGAGCAGTATAATGACTCCGAGTTGTTGCCATTACCTGAAACTTCATCTGGGAGATGGCTACCCCGCATCAGCAAAATCCCCCATGTATAATGTGTATTTTCGGCGTATTGGTATAAACATGATACCGAATCACGCTGAATTATACAAATCCAACATTTGATTGATAATAGATCCGCTATGTTGGGTATACCCAATCATAGGCAAATTATGCAACGATTATACATGCTTATACTGTCGTACTAGTTAAAACAGGATTTCATTTGCATGATGGTCAGCGTACTTATTTACATAGAACGCCGTAAAAAGATTGAGTGAATCATAATACTTTAATTTGTGAGGTATTGGATGTGGACCGTACACTGGCAGAAGCAGAACTGCGCGTACAAGAGTGTCAAGATGCAGTACTGCCAGGAAAGGCTCACATTTCCTCTGATCCAAGTAGCCTGGCTTCACTATCCAGAGCCCGGTGTTTGAATCAGGATGTTGACCATACGTGTTGTACCAATGTACAAGTGCACAAGGGTACGTTGTTCCTGCATGCTGAAACAAAAAAAAAGAAGTACACGCGCTGCACTGAGTCCTCGAAATCCTGCTTTCTTCTCATCAACAGTGGCGAGAACGCAATCACGATGCTCGACACCGAAAAACGATGGAGACGAACGTATTCGCTCGTGTTTCATCCCACGTATGCCGGAAATGTCACTTGGTGCATAGAAAACAGCAACAGCAGAGTGGTATACGTTTATTTTTGATGTAATGTGTGGACAGTCATCCAACTCGATGTCTGACTCACGATTATGCAGTTGAGTGTGAAGGAAACGACGTGTGAGCTCCTCAAGCTGATGATTATTGGTGTAAGCCGAGAGAGCTTGGAGGGAACGTGGATAGGCCTTTTCTGCAATATATTGTTAAATTGATCCTGCAAGGACACAAAATAGTACTCACCTCGTGTTCTGGCCAGCTCAACTTTTGCTATTGCACGCCCACTATCAATTGGGCCGAAATTTTCATCCACACTTGTGCCGGTCAGGTCTGATGATACATGTAAGGGCGGGAGGAGATGTAAATGAACCAGCTTGGCACGAAGTGCTGAGAGATTGTCGTTCCGCTGATTGGTGAGCAGCATCTGACCAAGCGCATTGTAACGGTTGGAACGTTGTTACGAACTGACTCTTTTTCAATTTCTTTTTGTCTATCTTATTATACTTTTTCCTTTATCTTTTCCTTTTCTTTCATTTACATACATGTGACAGCCTTGACATTCTCGCAATGTCAACGCATTTCTCTCATGTCTGTCAGACTGTTGACAGACTGTCATTCCCGCGCTGTCAACACAACTCTCTCATGTCTGTCAGACTATTGACAGATTGACAGTGTGAGAATTCTCTCATGTCTGTCAACCATTGACAGATCGTTGTATAGCCTCACAGTTATGACGTGAGATAGTTCCCATGGGTTCATTTCAGAATATGTATATAAGATAGGGCATTTCTTAGAGTAGTCTCTATCTCTGATCTCGTCTATCCTCCTCGGTAGCTAGACAAGAATCAAAGACCTTTCCTCCCTCATTCACTTCGTTTGACTTGACTATCTCGGCTTGTGTGACACCTAGTCATATAGTGAGTAAGCAAGTCACTGACGATAGTTCCCATCGGCTATCTTCTAAATCGCGTGACGCCTGGCCACATCGGTGAGCTAGCGAGACGTTGACAGAAGATCAGAGATATTATCGACCCACCCGTCACGACCCAAATCTTCGACATATTGGTTGGACATTGGACCCCGCTGCGTTATTAAATTTACTCTTTTTCATTTCCTTACTCACCTTCCCACCTCACCTCGTTTCCTCTCCCATCCACTCCCTATTCCCATAGCTCGTCTGTGTTAAGGCCAGCGTTGGCATAAACACTTTGTTAATACATACCTACATCGAGACACTGTAGTACGGCTCAACCCGTGCTGAGAGGAAAATACTCTCTCTATGGTGCGCGCCACTTAGTCACCGCCAACGTGGAACACCGAAAATAACTTATGCAAATTGAGGGTTTTTTCGATTCCGTCTTGATAGAACGTCTTCTTTTGAGTGTAAGAAGAGAACTACCAGACGGATTTTTGATATCTTCAAAACTGACCGAGATATAAAATTTGTCCCATCACGGATTTGGCCATCTAATCAAATTACTATATCGGGAAGGTCTCCTGCCTAATGCGGAAGCACTCAATCCAAGAATTTAGCTACTGACTCTGGAATGCGGTGGTGAGAGGTAAACTTGCGAGAGCTGTATGTCTTAACTTGAATGCTGGCATTCTTGGCATCCATTCCTGAGCCACCCGAGCAATTCATAGGATCAAAAAACAAGGGCTCTGAATTGTGTATCTGTTGGAAGGTATTCTCAACTGAGAGTTCCAACGCAGATTTGTATGGTCTGTGCTGCTGCAGACGAATCCACTGCAATGTCGGAAGAAATTGAAGCACTCAGTGCTGGATCAGGCTGATGGCTGCAGCAAGTATTGCCCCGGATCCGCGAAGCTTGTGCATTAGCAAGGCCTTGTTGCTTTTGTCGCTTGGAATGCCTGGGTTGTGTCATGGTAGTGAGAAGGAAATTCATTGCTTGCCATGTCCACAAGGTGTTACAACTACAAAAGCTGAATTTCGAAAATTTCAAAAATTTGGCAGCAATTTGGCCGCTTACGTCAGCTGCACAGCCACTGTTTCGCATTAGCGGTGACTAAGTGACGCGCACCATAGTGTGCCTGACTCCTACCAAGGAGTGTAAATCAGGGCTAGCAACAGAACATCGAGTTTCTTCCTCGGAAGATTCGATAGTAGGGACATTGGAACGCAAAGTTTTCACGCAGACGACTCGAAAGACAACGTTGCGCGAGGAGCGAACATAGACAGTCTTCTGGATTAACACATAACTCGACACGAGCCTCTACCTCTAAGCACCTCACCCTCCTATCCTGGCGTTCTCGTCAAGACCTCAGGATTTTTCACTCCCATACCCATCTCGCTCTCCCTCTCCCGCATCACCGGATTCAACCATCCATTTAGGATCCCCCACACCCACTCCATCCTTCACCACAGAACTCGGCTCAGAAATGTCTGACCCATCTAACCAATCCATGCATGCCAACACATCCGCTACTACCGCCCACCTCCAACACCTCATTCTCCCGAAAAACCATCGTTAAAGAACCCGACGTATTTACAGGAGATACCTCCAAGTTCCGAGCATGGCTCCGAACACTCCTTGCGTACATCCATGACCTGCGAAGGACACAGCAGGTCAATAACGATAACGAATCCATCAATGTAGCAATGTCCTACATTCGAGGAGGCAGAGCTGATGACTGGGCGGAAGTATACACCAGTGATCACCAGGATGAAGTCGCTGGTGATTGGAATGTAGACTTTGCAGAATTCCTAGAAGAACTAAAGAGCAGTTTTTCTAACGTCTCCCAGAAGAAGGAGGCAATGGATAAGCTGAATCGCATCCAACAAGGTCGTATGAAGGCCGATGACTTTTTCAAGGAGTTCGAACTCCTGTTGAAGGAAGCGGGGTACGGCAAGAGAAGCGAATATGTTCTTCAGTTGGCTGAAAGAGCAGTCAACCCCAACATCATGAGTGATCTAGTCCGTACGAGGACAGAGGAGTTTGACAGCTACGACGAGTTAAAGAAACTCGTCACAGCCAATGATCTAATCCGCCGCCGCTACGATGAACAGAAACGCGGATACAACAACATGAGCTGGGGTAACAGCATACAAGGACAAAGTCGTGGTCAAGGATCCATGCAACAAGCCTATGGCAGGCAAGAGCAGAAGAGATGGGAAGGACCTCGAGTGGTAGGGTCTACCCCCATGATAGCAAGACGCGATGGGTCCGGGACGACCTTTGGAGGTTCAGGACGACCCATGGACCTGGATCGAGCAAGGGTAAATGGCCTTTGCTTCAACTGTGGCGAAAAAGGCCACATTAGTAGGAACTGCCCAAAGAAGAACAAAGCCGTGGTTCGTAGCGTAGAACTTATGGATTATAGCAGCGAGAGAACGGACAACGTTAGTGAAGAAACTAACGTAAATAGTGTAGATGTAGTACCAGGGTTACCAGCTGGTATGGACATGAATTCATTCACCGCCTGGGTGAATAGTATGGGTTTTATAAGAGCTCCCCAGTAGATATAGGTCTGGTGGAGCGTTCTGAATTAAATACTTCGGACATAATAGATAGTGGACTTGATTTCACAATCAAATATAATAATGTAGAAAAACACGCTTCTGCATTTACTCATAAAAAACCCGAAGTACTTAAAAAACCTATACGATATGAACCCGGCACAGCTGAATGGACTGCTCAAAGGCTCAAGGAAGGGGAACTTCCAAAAGCCGTTGGACTTTTAAGGACATGGGTACCTTCCTCGCGAATAAGAGAAGCTTCGGAGGAAACCGTCATGGAAATACGAGCATTGAACTGGAAAACAGCAGTCAAAGCTGTTAAGAGTCTCGCAACAAAGAAAAGCTACGTCCGTGGAACACACGGAAAAAGCTTGAAACTCCCAGTCATTGTCGAAACACTAGAGGACAACAGGCAAATAGTTACACAAGGACTAGTCGACAGTGGAGCCACAGGTTCATGCATTGACGCAAACTTTGTAAAACGACATAGGATTGTAACCAAAGATTTACCTATTCGAATACCTGTCTACAATGCTGACGGTACACTCAATGAGAATGGCTCAATAACCAAATACGCTGAAGTCCGTGTAACTATCGGAGACCACTCGGAACGAGTTCAGTTTGGCGTTGTCAATCTTGGAGAACAACACATCTTCCTAGGACTAGATTGGTTGCGACATCATAATCCAAGTGTCGACTGGGTTAAATCAGAAGTTACTTTTGACCGATGTCCGACTCGGTGCGGATATAATCCTCACTTTTGGATGCCTGAAGACGTTCAAACAAGAGCGGTACTTGAAGACGGCGAGAGACTTTTCGTGTTTGATTGGGATCGATATGTACAAGAAGAGGTAGATTCCAGGAAATGGACAGAGAAGAAGGTGGAAGAAGAAACACGAAAACACTTCGACACTTCCACTCCGTATATAAACAAATACCCGGATGTTTTCAGTCAAAAGGAATTCGATCAATTGCCACAACGACGCCCTTGGGATCATGCAATCGAGTTAACAACTGGTTCTAAACCACTCGATTGTAAGATATATCCTTTGAACCCGAAGGAACAAGAAGCGTTGGATGCATTCCTTGAAGAAAACATTCGAACCGGACGAATTCGACCCTCGACATCCCCGATGGCCTCACCATTCTTCTTCATCAAAAAGAAAGACGGTACCCTTAGACCAATACAAGACTATCACAAACTGAATGAAATGACGATTAAAAATCGATATCCACTCCCTCTCATTCAGGAGCTTATTGATCAATTGAAGGGCGCTAAGATATTCACAAAGATGGACATTCGATGGGGATTCAACAATATACGGATCAAAGAAGGAGATGAGTGGAAAGCCGCGTTCAGGACCAATCGAGGATTATTCGAACCAACTGTTATGTTCTTTGGATTAACCAACTCACCAGCAACGTTTCAAGGATTCATGAATCATATCCTTCGAGATTTGATAAATGAAGGACATGTTATAGTCTACATGGATGATATACTCGTGTTTACAAATGACTTGAAAAGTCATCGAATAATTGTAAACCGAGTCCTTGATATTCTTCGAGAACACAAACTCTTTCTCAAGCCTGAGAAGTGTTCTTTCGAGAAAACATCTATAGAGTACCTTGGAATAATCATTGAGAACGGAACAATTCGAATGGACCTGAAGAAGGTCAAAGCTGTACGAGAATGGTTAACCCCATTGAAGAAACATGATGTCCAACAGTTCCTTGGCTTCTGTAACTTCTTCAGGCGATTCATTCGAGGATTTAGCAAAGTTGCCAAGCCATTGACAAAACTTACTGGAAATGCAGTCTGGGAATGGACAGTGGCCCAACAGTATGCATTCGACGAACTCAAGCGTCGAATCTGTGAAGAAGTAGTCCTCCTCATTCCCCGAAATCATGGAAAGTTTAGACTTGAAGCTGATTCATCTGACTTTGCAAATGGTGGTTGTCTCTCTCAATTTGTCGACGGAAAATGGTGGCCTGTAGCATTCCGATCTCGTTCACTCAATGAAGTTGAAAGAAACTACGAGATTTATGACAAGGAATTAATGGCAATTATGGACTCGCTCGATGATTGGCGTCAATATCTTCTTGGAGCCGAAGAACAGATTGAAATCTTTACAGACCACGCAAACCTACAGTATTTCAAGAAACCCCAAAAGCTAAATCGACGACAAGCTCGATGGGTTCTTGAACTTGCGGAATATAATTTTAATCTAGTTCATCGACCAGGAAAGACAATGACAAAAGTTGACATCCTGTCAAGGATGACAGGTCTTCAGACGGGGGAAAAGGACAATGAGAACATCGTCCTTCTAAAGCCCAAATTTTTCATTGGCGCCCTTAATATCTCCTCACCAGAAGATGTATTCCTGTCAGAAATCCAAAAGAATCGAAACCACGTTGATCGACTTGTAAAGGATAACCTCGATGCCAAAAACCCTGAGTGGAAAGAAACTGAAGGGATTATTGAGTGGAAAGGACGAATCTATGTACCGAAGAACAGAGTACTTAGGTCCAAAATCCTTACTAAGTACCACGATTCACCACTTGCAGGACATCCTGGACAGTACAAAACAGTGGAACTTGTCACTCGTGATTACTGGTGGCCAGGAATTACTCGAGATGCTAGAAAATATGTGGAAGGTTGCGAGAAGTGTCAAGCGACAAAGTCTCATCGCACTCGACCCATTGGACATCTTCATCCTCACACCGTTCCAACTGAACCTTGGCAAGTAATCGGTACTGACATGATTGGAGAACTTCCTGAATCTGGCGGTTACAATGCGATTGCAATCTTCATCGACCACTTCACAAAGAGACTGAGACTTGTACCAACCCATACCACAGTCACTTCAGAAGGAATGGCGAAGATTTATCGAGATTCCATCTTCTCCACCCATGGACTTCCACGCAAGATAGTTCATGATCGAGGACCACAGTATCACTCGAGGTTCATGAAGGAACTCTATCGGCTGTTAGGCATTGAAGCGAACTTTACTACGGCATACCATCCACAGACAAACGGTCAATCGGAGCGAACAAACCAAGAGATCGAACAATATCTCCGTTTGTTCATTAATTACCAACAAAATAATTGGCACGAATGGTTACCCTTAGCAGAGTTCAACTACAATGACAAAGTTCATTCAGCGACGAAAGTTTCTCCCTTCTATGCAGATACAGGAAGACACCCGTATAAAGGCACGGCAACTCAAATGACTTCGGACAACCCCTCAGTACAAGCTTTCGTAGATGGAATGAAGAAGATACGAAAGGAAGTAGGATCAGCTTTAGAGAAAGCAAAGGTAGAGATGAAGAGGCAGTATGATGGAAAGAGGAAGAAGGGTATAGAATACAAGGTTGGCGACAAGGTGTGGCTAGAAGGAACCAACCTGTCGGTAGATCGCCCAATGAAGGAATTAGGTGACAAGAGGTACGGACCGTTTACGAATCCAACAGAAGATAGGCGCCAGCTCCTATAAACTGGAAATCCCACGTACATGGAAACATGTACACAATGTCTTCAACGAAGTTCTTCTCACTCCATATAAAGAACCTAGTTTTCCTACACAACCCCGAAACACACGCCCGCCTCCTGTAGTTGTAGGAGGAGAAGAAGAGTTTGAAGCAGAAGAAATCCTTGATTCAATGAAAGTAGGACGAGGAATCAAGTACAAAGTACAGTGGAAAGGATACGGTTCACATGAACAGACCTGGGAACCGTGATCAAACCTCACAAATGTTGACCAATTGCTCAAGGAATTCCATGAAAAGAATTCGACGAAACCAAAACCTGCAATATTTCGTCGAATTGAAATCCCTATTTCCTTGTTCCCTACAGAATTGTTTCGTCCTCTTCCTCTTGCCGACACAGAACCCAATCCCGCTTCACTACCCTCCGAAAACTTTCTTTTACAACAAGCACATCGTGGAACTCGTGCCCTAAGGAGAGGGTGATGTTACGAACTGACTCTTTTTCAATTTCTTTTTGTCTATCTTATTATACTTTTTCCTTTATCTTTTCCTTTTCTTTCATTTACATACATGTGACAGCCTTGACATTCTCGCAATGTCAACGCATTTCTCTCATGTCTGTCAGACTGTTGACAGACTGTCATTCCCGTGCTGTCAACACAACTCTCTCATGTCTGTCAGACTATTGACAGATTGACAGTGTGAGAATTCTCTCATGTCTGTCAACCATTGACAGATCGTTGTATAGCCTCACAGTTATGACGTGAGATAGTTCCCATGGGTTCATTTCAGAATATGTATATAAGATAGGGCATTTCTTAGAGTAGTCTCTATCTCTGATCTCGTCTATCCTCCTCGGTAGCTAGACAAGAATCAAAGACCTTTCCTCCCTCATTCACTTCGTTTGACTTGACTATCTCGGCTTGTGTGACACCTAGTCATATAGTGAGTAAGCAAGTCACTGACGATAGTTCCCATCGGCTATCTTCTCAATCGCGTGACGCCTGGCCACATCGGTGAGCTAGCGAGACGTTGACAAACGTCGCCAAGGTTTCTTGACAGCACTTATATGACGGGATTCAGTGATGGATGAGCAGAGGCCATTGGGGACACCGAAATCAGTGATGAGCAGCGGGTAGTGGACAATAGAATGCATGCGTGGAAGAGAGAAGTGTTCTCTCACACCATGCATCTGAAATATGTTGCGGTAGTGATGGAAGGATTCAATTGATCTCCTGATTGCGTTGAGGGACATCTCATCAATGTCTGAGCGCCGGACGAGGTAGCAGAAATCAAGAAACGATGATAGGCATTTCAGCATATCTTGTGGGAGATACTCAGCTACCGCAGGTAGAAAGATCTAATAACAACAGCGTTACTAGTAGGAAAAAGAGATTTGATGAGTACGCACCTTCATTAATGCCTTTGAGTCATCACCAGTCCATTGCTTAAACCGTCGCCCATGGGGAACCTCCGAAGACCAGGAAATGCAGGCACCACAGCTAGTCTGGAAGGAGATTAGCTATGGCCAAAAGTTTAAGGTGCTGAGAACTGCGTACCGGTGGTCAATATCATCCATTATGATATTGGCTTGAGATTCGCCTTTGGAGATGATTAGATACTCAAAGACCCAGTCAATGAGCATATCTTTGAAACATCCTTTTATAACTTGATGTAGAAGGTCGGCGGAGAGCATCTCATGAATATCAGCGCGAGGAAAGTAAGCTGTGAAGGGCTAGTATACTGTATATCAGTCAAGAGAGATCCACATAAGCTGGAGAAAACGCACCGTAACATCATCATCAATACCAAAATTATCCCAGAGTGTCCGACCATCTCCACCATACTCCTCCAGAAGGATTGTATCAAGTTCTCGAGTACGGCGTGTTGAAGCTGTGTCAAGTTCATCGAATGGTGCGTCGCAACTAAAGAAAGGGTTCATCATCAGTTAGCAATAGACGAAGCATTCAATAGAGTGAATGGACGTACCGGCCACACCACCCCTGCACAATACCTGCAAGGAGAACCTGTTCAGGGTAATCAGCGATGAAAGCAGCGAGTTCGTAAATGATATGGCGGAAATGTCCATCAGGACACCTACGGACTACTGGTTGTGTCATTGCGGGCTTGAGTGAGTTAAGGATAGCGGTGATGGACTGGTGGTAAAGTTTCTTCTTGAATACACGAAAATTGTTGTCTTTGTCGTGTTTTTGGTCAGCTAAAATGTATTAATGAGTAAAACACTGGACGAAGGACAGAACAGAAGAACACACATTTCGGAATAGCGAGAAAAGCAATTGGTATAACTGCATTTCGGTGACTGCGACGAGCTTCATTGGTTATGTTACCAATAGTGAGATACAATGGGTGGTATTCAACGTGCCCTGTTGCGACTGAAACAGTGGTCTTGTCAGCCCCGAGTATGATTGGGACTAACATTGCTCCAGCTGCACTGTTATCCTCGCATCCTTCATATATGAGGTCCTGTCGAATTATATCAGATATTTAGAAATCAACAATCAAACCTGTACTCACTGCGTGCCTCCAAGCGAAATCACCCGACATCACATTAGACCAACGGCGAGTACCGTTTTTATCGACATCGATATATGGTGCGGCTTCAAAATCATTCTCCAGGTCAGTATTGTCAAGTATATTGGCAATCACCATGTCGGGGTCTCGATACCAAACCTGATACGATGTCTTCTGCCATTCAGGTGCATTTTCTGGAAGCTCTTCATGAATTGTTGTCTGAAAGCACCTCCATGGTGCATTTCCATCCGCGATGCTGTCAATCTCCATGTACATGTCACGGTAATTGAAGTATGGAGCATTTGTGCTATGATCACAATCCTGGTGCTGCGAAAGCTGGTGTTGATATAGGGTCCAGATGTCCAAAAGTGTGTCGATGTCATGTTGAGACATTTCAACTTTGCGGAAAAGATGATCGGCGAGGCGGAATTCAGCTTCATTTTTGAATGGAGCCCATGGCGATCCATTACCTGGTGGCAATGGTGGTGTATTGGGAGGTATTTGATGACCATCTTCATCACAGATATCGCCTGGAAATACTAGATAATTAGTCAATAAGTGAGAAACAAACAATGTGAACGTACCTGTCAGGTGTGGATGTAGAACCCTTCGAGCATTTGAAGCTGTTCCAAGAGGACTTGGTATGTGTTCAAGCTGTGGGGAGAGCCAACGATCAGAATCGCCCTCATGCTCAGGTAATACTGTGCTATGAGAGCCAGAGAGGTGTGCTGAATGTCCAAGATTTAAATGTCATGTGAGATCGCCGTTGCGTTTGAAAACACGGATACACTCGGTATGAGGACAACGATGTAGTGCCATTGCTAGACAAAGCTGAAAATGAAGTTTAGAAATTAAAGTTCAGCTGGTGCGCGTACCGAAAAGAAGTTCGACCAACTGCGTGTACCGAAAAGAAGTTCAACCAACTGCACGTATCGAAAAGTTCAACCAACTGCACGTACACTCTTTTCCCCCTTCATGGCCTCTCGTATGAGCCTACGTCCAAAGGTGTTACGATCATGCGCATCGGTCGTACACATCGCGCGTAGCGCTTCGTACCGACGCAACCAACTGTACATGATCAAGTCCGTCATCGATGCGACGCACCGATGATATGGATCAGGTAATCTGTTTCCGTGATACTCATCCACCTATCCTCCTTATCCCGTCGTCCCTCCTTCGGACAGGCTATACACCATACCGCCTTCCTCTCCCCATTAGTCCACTGTCTTCCTATCCGCACTCGTTATCTCTACTTCCGATTTGTCGTAACTACTTTAGGATACTTTGTAGCGATACCGGAGATAGCGAACTTAGCATATAAGACTTGCGGTCGTAGGTAGAAGCCTTAGTTTTAATATCGAATTGGTACGACCCCAGGAATCATACAACACTTGCTCTCTCCACACTTATACCTCGTTCGACCCCGTCGACCTTCAGTCGATACTATCTCGATCTCGAACGAACTTAATACGGACCGCGCAGCGTAGCGAGGATACTGTCAATAACGGTATCGAAGGTCCACTTGATCCGCACGCTCCTAACAGTATATTAAAACTCTACTCTCTACGCTGTTACTGATCCTTTCGTTCAAATCTATATGGCCCCTCGAACTCGAAGCAATCGAAACACCAGTCCCGACCACTCTCAGGTGAACCCCGAAGGCAATCCGTTCGCAAACAACGCGCAATCCTTTGGACCCTACACCGCATCATTATCCGCACTAGGCTCGCAACGAGCACGACACCCAGGGTTTGGCCCCATGACATCCGCGAGCGCTATGTCCTCAGTCTCGACACCCAACGTCCTCGGCAGGAACGACAACCCGAAGGGAGATTACGAAATCTTGTACACCGCAGATGGACAGGAGATCGTAGTCCAGACCCCGAAGAAGGATCGCGCTCCGATCCCTCGTATGGCGACAGTTCCAACCTCTACCGGAGTCGAAGACGCTTTGGACGACGACTTTCTCGACAATCGCGAAGACACTCAACCGCCAAACAACCCCCCTGGGCCTGACGACTCCGACGACGACAACGATGATGACAACAACCCCGGCGCACCTAGCGGTCCCGGAGGTCCCGGTGGACCTGGAGATGATGGTGGTGACGATGGTGACGGACCTGGGGGTCCCGGAGGACCGGGGGGTTCAGACGATCGAGGTAACGCTCGATCGCCGACCAACCCCGATGCATTAGGACAAATGACTCTCGCTACGTTCAGTTCTTTTAAAGAGTCTATCGATGGTCTAAAAGGCGTTTTAGCTGGTATGTCAACTAAGAAGACAGAACCAGGCAAGACTATCGTAAAGAACCCCGATGCATTCGACGGCTCCGAACCCAGGAAACTCAAGAACTTCTTGGTATCCTTATCCCTCGTATTCCTCGACCGTCCCGAATACTTCACCGAGCAGCGAAAGATCAACTATACGATCTCGTACCTTAGCGGTACGGCTCGGGAATGGTTCGAACCCGACATCCTCGATCCCGATGTAACTGCTATGCCAACGTGGACCCATTCGTTCAAAGCTCTGGTCAAGGAGCTGCAGGACAATTTCGGTCTCTACGACGCGCAAGGCGACTCCGAAGACAAACTCGGTAACTTGAGGATGAAAGATAGCGACAACGTTCGAAAATACAATATTCGATTCAACACCCTAGCCGCTATGACCAGCTGGGACCATGGCGCCCTTCGATGGGCCTACGGCCGCGGTCTAGCACCCCGTATCAAAGACGAGCTCGCACGCATTAAGGAACCTGCGACTCTCGTAGAGTTCCGCGAAGAAGTACTTCGCATCGACAACCGATACTGGAGAAGAGAAGAGGAAAAGAAGCGTGAGGCGAATAGGAATTCTGGAGGACAGACGAAGACTCAACAGAAGAAATCCGACAACCCCGCCACACCATCCACCTCGACTTCGACAACATCGACGTCCTCCAAACCGCAAGGTAAGAGTTCGACATCGCAGTCTTCGACATCGAACTCCAAGCCGAATACTCCGAACAACGGATCGAACCAACAAAAACCCGCCTACGCCAATCGATTGGGCGCGGATGGTAAGATCACACCTGCGGAGAAAGAACGTCGACGAAAATTCGGATTGTGTAACTTCTGCGGCTCGAATAAGCACCTACTAGCTGACTGTAATCTGCGTAGGGCTCGGGAAGCTAAGGTCAGAGCTGCGCAAACAAACCCCGCGCAAGAGTCTGCTTCTTCAGCGACTCCGATGTCTGCCTCGACGGTAGGATCGGGAAAATAGTCCGCAACTCTTGTACCCCGGTACGAAGCGAGAGTTGCGTTGACCCGGTTCGTACCAGCAGTGGGGAAGTGGTTCTCAATGCGTCCGCTCTTTCGTTACACTCCAAGTCGTTTATGATCAATTTATCTATCCATGTACTTTTTGATAAGACTCACATTCCGATTTCTTTCGATACTCTCCTCGATTCTGGCTCTACAGACAATTTTATCGATACAAAGTTCGTATATTTGAATTCTATTCCGACCGTTCCGACTTCTACTCCGATCAACCTCCGACTCTTTGATGGTTCGTTAACAACGAAGCCCATCTCCGAAACTTGTACCCTACCAATTTTATTTCCGTCCGGCAAGCTTATACCTTTGGACTTTTATGTCACACCTTTGGATTCTTCATGCAAGGCTGTTTTAGGTTACGGTTTTCTTTCCCACTACAATCCGTCGATTGACTGGGTATCGAAAACACTTACTTTCCAGAATACCGACCATCCCGAATCACCGACGTCCGCTCCTTTGCCAGGCCCCTTCGCGACCTCCGAAGAAGTACCTTTCGAACCGTCGAATCGCATCGATCCGACACCTGCTGAACGGTATTCCAAACCCACCATACAGCACTCGTATAAGGCTCGACCACTCTCCGACAAGTTTCCTTTCGAACCCATCTATTCCTACCCATCAGTTATGCAAATGGCGTCGCGCTTACGGCACGACGAAGTAGACATCGCTTTGGTCAGCGCGGTACCTTTCCACCACGCTTGTAAGCAATCAGGTATGGAACCACTTGTTCTATATGCCGTTCACTCTGAAGTTGCTGCACGATTGTCGAAAACTGATACTGGTGATCCACCACTCAAAAACGAGATTCCGGAAGACTACCACGACTTCGCCGATGTATTCGACGAGATCGACTCGGAAGTCCTCCCGGAACATCACTCCTATGACCTCAAGATCGACTTAGAAGAAGGTGCTGAGCCACCTATCGGACGAATTTATCCACTTTCTCCAAAAGAGCTCGAGGCTCTTCGCGAATTTCTTGATCAGTCTCTTGCCACCGGCACTATCCGACCTTCGACATCTCCACACGGCGCTCCCGTACTCTTCGTTCCGAAGAAGGACGGCTCGCTCCGACTATGTGTAGACTTCCGTGGCTTGAACAAGATCACGAAAAAAGATCGCTACCCCTTACCTCTGATTTCTGACCTACTCGACGCTCCGAAACGAGCGAAGATCTATACCAAACTCGACCTGGCACACGCGTACCACCTGGTACGTATCGCGGAGGGCGATGAATGGAAGACCACGTTCCGAACACGTTACGGCTCCTTCGAATGGCGTGTGATGCCGTTTGGCCTCACTAACGCTCCGGCCGCTTTTCAACGTTTCGTCAACGATATCTTCAAGGACTTACTCGACGTCTGTGTGATCGTCTACCTCGACGACATACTTATCTACTCCGACGATCCTTCGAAACACTCCGAGCATGTCCGCAAAGTCCTCCGACGACTCCGCGCACACAAGTTATTCTGCAAACCATCCAAATGCGAATTCGGAGTTGACACAGTCGAATATCTTGGTTACATCTTATCCCCGGAAGGACTCACGATGGCTGCTGACAAAGTTAAAGCAATCGTGGACTGGCCTACTCCGAGGAAGGTCAAGGATATACAATCCTTCTTAGGTTTTGCAAACTTTTATCGCCGTTTTATCTATAATTATTCTGACATCGTCTACGCTATGAATCGACTTACCCGGAAGGGCATCGATTGGTTATGGACTACGGAGTGTCAGGAAGCCTTCGACAATCTCAAACTCGCTTTCACGACGGCGCCGATTCTCGCGCACTGGGAACCGAACCTCGCAATGATCGTGGAAACCGATGCTTCCGACTACGCTCTCGCAGCTATCCTATCGATCGTGTACGACAATGGAGAAATTCACCCGGTTGCTTTCCTCTCTCGAACCTTCCAAGGCGCTGAACTGAACTACGACACTCACGACAAGGAATTGTTGGCGATTTTCGAAGCATTCAGAGCTTGGCGACACTACCTCGAAGGTTCCGGAACACCGATCGACGTGGTCACTGACCACAAGAACTTGGAATATTTCTCTACGACGAAAATCCTTACACGACGACAAGTACGCTGGTCCGAATTTCTTCATACCTTCAATATGACCATTCGCTTCCGCCCTGGGAAACTCGGAGCAAAACCGGACTCGATCACTCGACGCTGGGACGTCTATCCAAAAGAGGGGGATATCGGCTACGCGCAAGTAAACCCACAGAACTTCCGTCCGATATTTACTAACGAGCAATTTACTACTTCGTTACGAGCGACTTTCCTAGAAGGGCCGATACTTCGCGCTTCAGTTATACTGGACTTCGACACCCTTCACTCCGATATTCGGAACGCTCTAACACTTGATGCTGACTCCGCCCTAGGATTGGAGTTTGCTAAAGACAATACGAAACCTCGTTGGACCTTAGACCCCGAAGGATTACTCCGCCTCGATGACCGAATCTACGTTCCGAACCATTCCGACCTTCGACTACAAGTCCTACGATACTTCCACGACCATCCACTATCCGGTCACTTCGGTCAAAATCGGACTCTCTTCGCTATTCGTAAACACTATACCTGGCCGAAGGTCCGAGAATTTGTTCGCGACTACGTCTCATCATGTACCACCTGTGGACGCAACAAACCTCGACGACACCGACCCTATGGCCTGTTGAAACCGTTACCAGTTCCGATCCGACCTTGGGATTCTATATCTATGGACTTCATCGAACAACTCCCAGACTCGAACGGCTACACCGCGATCCTTGTCGTAGTCGACCGAGCCTCGAAGCAAGCAATCTTCATTCCGACAGACGATACCATTACTTCCGAACGTCTAGCTGAGCTTTTCGTTATTCATGTATTCTCTAAGCATGGTGTACCTAACCATGTTACTTCTGACCGTGGATCGGAATTCGTTTCCGCATTCTTCAGAGCACTTGGTCAAGCGTTATCGATGAACCTTCATTACACCTCGGGCTACCACCCCGAAGCAGACGGACAAACTGAACGAGTCAACCAGACCCTGGAGCAGTACATCCGGATCTATTGTACCTACCAACAAGACAACTGGTCCGCACTCCTACCGATGGCTGAATTCGCCTACAACAACGCTCCGAATGCTTCCACGGGCTTAACTCCCTTCTACGCGAACAAGGGATATCATCCAAACATCACCGTACGCCCCGAAGTCGATGTCCGTTCCAATACCGCAAGAGATCTGGTCGTAAATCTCGATGAGCTTCATTCATTCCTCCGCGACGAGATCGTTAACGCACAGAAAAAATACAAGGACCAAGCAGACCGAAAACGTATTCCAGCTCCGGAGTTTCCGATCGGTTCGCACGTATTCGTTCTGGCAAAACACATCAAGTCTACTCGTCCTACGGAGAAGTTCTCAGAGAAATACTTAGGACCATTTGAAGTTATCGATCGTGCAGGCACCCTATCCTACAAACTTCGACTTCCCGACTACCTTCGACGCATCCATCCCGTCTTCCACGTTTCTCAACTCGAACCGGCAATTCCGAACTCCATTCCGCATCGAGTTCAAACGCCTCCGCCACCCATCGAAGTAGATGGCGAGGAAGAGTACTACGTTGCCGAGATCTTGGACTCGAAGATGGACCGAAGATTCAAACGATGCCCCCTTCGATACTTCGTTCGATGGGCTGGCTATGAAGGTACCGACGAAGAATTCTCCTGGGTAGCCGCCGACGAAATCCATGCCGATGAACTTATTCCCGCTTTTCATCTTCGCTATCCGACTAAACCCGGACCTTTGATTCTTTAATTCCCTTATTCCGATAGCACCTCTATGCTTCATCGATGCTCTTCGACGTCGATGGGAACAATCACCGTGATAGCAAATTGAGTGATTGTTCTCAACTTAGGTTTCGCACCGATGTTCGCACCGAGCGCACCGCTACGTTACTTTTATCTTCACTCCTTAATTCTACTAAGCTAACCTATTACTTCTTATTAACTACGGATACGACTAATTTCGATCCTTTCACAACTTAAATTCAGACTTATAAAGGTAGCAAGCAAAGTTTAATATATTACAAGATGGGACAAGATGTTGACTGTATATACGTGCGATCGAGGCGAGGGGTACGAAGAGCGCGACCACTACTCTGAACTGTAGCGGTCCGTGTCGGGAGTAGACTCCCTACGCTTTCCCTTGCCCTTCCGATCGTCCCGACGATCTCCTCGAACTTCTCGACCCTTCCTCCCTTGACGCACCAAAGCGCGGATCTGCACCGTCAACTCCTCGATGGCAAAACGCAACTCCCTCTGCTCCTCCCGGTCGGACTCATTGGGCGGGGATCGAACCCGCGATTTCTTCGACTTCCGGAGGAACGAACAACTCTGCCGCGCAAGGTGACACCTCTCGCAAGCGACCGCGTTGGGAGCGTTGGCCTGAGGCCGACAAACCTGGTCGCCACGAACGCAACGTTCGCAGGGACGAGGAAAGGGGACGGGAATGGAATCGGAATCGGTATCCACTGTGACCGGAGACTAGAGAAAGTATTAGCTAGACATCAAGAGAATAGTGACGACTCACCTGAACCACCTTACGCCGCTTCCGACTCGACTCCGCTACCTCGGTATCCACGACGTTACGACGCTTCTTTGGGATCAGAATGATCTACATTGGTCAGGGAACTTCGAGGTCGCTGAGCTAAAGACTTACCGGAATCACCTCGCGACTACGAGGTAACCCCGCTACCATTCTCGTGACGACCTTCCGAGGCCTTGCCTCAATCTTCGGAACAACCTCCTTCTCAACTTCCACGACTTCCTCCTCAGCATTACCCTTCGCCTCGACAGGACCAACCGCAGCCTCCCCAGCTTTCTCCTCTATTCCCGACGATTTCGCCGCTCGCAATTTCTCCCATTTCTCTTGTGCTTCGCGCTTCGCGGCCGCAAGAAACGCCTGCAAGTCCGCATCCTCGTCGTTGAGGACCGGAGTAGGAGAACGGGCTGGACGAGTGGGTGATGATGTGGTAGACATTGAAGAAGAAGAAAATGTTGAAGTTCAACTTTCCCAGGACCTCTTATATGCGCTAGCTGATGTAATCGCACGCGACGATTCGAAAACCAACATCACATGACTTCGCCATCACGACGCGACATCCATTCGATGCTCTCGGACTATTTCGACCTTAGAGTGGAATAATTAGGTATGGCTTTCGAGGGCGAAAGCCTAATTGGGGGATACTGTTACGATCATGCGCATCGGTCGTACACATCGCGCGTAGCGCTTCGTACCGACGCAACCAACTGTACATGATCAAGTCCGTCATCGATGCGACGCACCGATGATATGGATCAGGTAATCTGTTTCCGTGATACTCATCCACCTATCCTCCTTATCCCGTCGTCCCTCCTTCGGACAGGCTATACACCATACCGCCTTCCTCTCCCCATTAGTCCACTGTCTTCCTATCCGCACTCGTTATCTCTACTTCCGATTTGTCGTAACTACTTTAGGATACTTTGTAGCGATACCGGAGATAGCGAACTTAACATATAAGACTTGCGGTCGTAGGTAGAAGCCTTAGTTTTAATATCGAATTGGTACGACCCCAGGAATCATACAACACTTGCTCTCTCCACACTTATACCTCGTTCGACCCCGTCGACCTTCAGTCGATACTATCTCGATCTCGAACGAACTTAATACGGACCGCGCAGCGTAGCGAGGATACTGTCAATAACGGTATCGAAGGTCCACTTGATCCGCACGCTCCTAACAGGATCAGGTTGTGGGGGCTGGCTTATATATACAAAGGTAAGGTACGGGAATCATGATGTCATACTGTATAGTTCAGGAACAGGGAATGGAACGGAATAGACTGGAAGGTTCCGGATCGGATATGATAGGTAACAGTGATGGAATGATGTATTGTAAAGAAAAGGAAAATAATAGGGGCGGCTCACTTCATGACATTACCCCCCTCCTTATGACCATTGCCCTCGATGGTCAAGCCTTCGCCGCCCGGGGATGTTTCTTGTGGAATTTTCGGACGGTAGCCGGCGCATGTTCCAAATTTTGTGCCGGTTCCCATGAATTATGCCCTGCGTCGTAACCCTTCCACTTCACCAAATACTCTAACTTCTTCCATCTAACCCGACTATCCAAGATCTCCTCTACTTCATACTCCGGTTCGTCTTCATCCTCAGGTACACTGGTTCTGGTGGTGTCGCAATCTGGCCATTGACAGCGTTCCCCTCCATGGGTATAGCTTGTCACATGGAAAAGGGTGGACACGGTCCAGGGACAACGGTAGGTCCAGATGATAGTCGAGGGGTCCAACTTTATCCAAGATCGTGTATGGTCCGAGCTGTCGATCCCCCAGCTTCACGCTGGAAAGTTGGAGCTTAATGTCCTCTGTGCTCAGTCAAACCCGGTCTCCCACCCGAAATTGGTGTGCTTTTTGTTTTCCCCTCTCGTAGCTTTCCTTTTGCCATCTTTTCCCTAGGTGTAGAGCTGCACCGGCATCCTGTCGTGCATCCCAAAGTATTTGGATACGGTCGTCCACTGCTGGAATCCCACTACGTTGACCCACCGGAATATTGAATAGAGGCAGATAACCATAGGTAAGCTCGAACGGGGACATCCCCAGGGCTGAATGGGTGCGGGAGTTGATTACGAACTCCGCCATCGGTAAATGCTCTGCCCAGTCGTCTTGACGTCATCCCACGTACAGCCTGAGGTATTTCTCGACTTCCTGATTCGCCCATTCAGTCTGTCCGTTTGCTTGCGGATGGTAGCCCGAGGTGGGGTTAGACTTGATTCCCAGCCAAGCGAGCAGGGATTGCATCAATTTCGCTGCGAATTGGGGTCCTCGGTCTGAGACAAAGCGGAGGGGGAGTCCATGAAGGCGAAAAAATTTCGCGGTAGTAGATGTCAGCAACACCTTCTGCCGTGACTGCGGTTGTACAGGGGATGGCGTGGATTTGCTTGCCATAAAGGTCAGTGCAAACTAGGATGGCGTCGTAACCTTGCGACTGGGGTAGTTGTGTAATCAGATCCACTCCCACCTCTTCCCACAAGCCCGCAGGCACCTCCAGGGGTTGTGTTACCACTCAAGGGTGTCTCTGTATCTTCTTCCTCGCACAAATCTCGCATCCCGCAACGTACTTTTCCACAAAAGATCGTAAGGTGGGCCACCAAAAATGTGTGCTCACCAGGTCGAGGGTACCATGAAGTCCTGGATGGCCCGCCGTGGGGTTGTCATGGCATTGTTGTAGCACTTGGTTCGCAGGTTCTCGACTGGTGGAACGTACACCCTACCTCATGATAGACCAATCCATCATCCTCTTCCCATTCCGCAATTCCATTGGCCAAGCGTTGAAGCCATTCCTCCGCAGCTCTTCTAACCCTTCCAGTACCTCCGCCTCCCTCTGCGATGCTTTCCGGATACGGTCCTCTAGCGGGTTCTGTAGCGAGTTTGCTGCAATCTGCACAAAGTGAGCTGGTTTTAGGACCGTTTGTTGTTGGTTGTCTTGCTGTCCAACACTTGGTGTGTTGCCATACGGGAAAGGGCGTCAGCCTGTGTGTTTGTTTTCCCTGGGCGGTGAATAAGCTGAAATCAAACCGGGATAGCCATAGTGCCCATCGTGCTTGCCGTCGACTTAGGTCCTGAGCGGAGCGCCAGAACTCTAGGTTTGCATGGTCAGTGATGATCTCAAAGGGTTGTGGTGACCCTTCCAAGAAACTTCTCCAGTCCTTCAGCGCTTCGATGATAGCAAGCATCTCTCGGTGTAGATTTCGTAATTCCGCTCCGCTGGTTGCATGGAGGCTGATCGGAATGCCACTGGGTGCCACTGACCATCGTCTTGCAGCTGCATTAAGGCCCCTCCAGTTGCAAAGCCTGATGCATCCACCTCGAGTCGAGTGAGCCTGTCAGGGTCCCAAAGAGCCAGCACGGGTGCTGAGACGAAAGCTTCCCTGGAGTGTGTGAACGCTTGCTGCTGATGTGTCCCCCAGTCAAACTTCGTGTCCTTCTTGTCAGATCGTTCAGAGGGCATGCTATTCGGGCAAAATTCCATATGAAACGACGATAGAAATTAGCAAACCCTAAGAATCCTCGCAGCTCCCGTAGGTTCTTTGGTGTTGGCCAGTCGCGGACTGCCGCTACCTTTACCGGGTCCATGCGTACCTCCCCTTCTGATATCACCAGTCCCAGGTATTCGATCTGCAGTTGTTTGAATTCACACTTCTCCGGTCGTAGGTACAGGTCGTGTTTTTCTAGCCGGGTTAGTACTTCTCGCACCACCTGTCAATGTTCCTGTATATCGTTGCTAAAGATAAGGATGTCATCTAGGTAGACCGCCACCTTTCCCGCTGCCACTAGGTCTGAAAATATGGAGTTCATGAGTGCTTGGAAGGTGGCTGGAGAGTTGGTAAGACCAAAGAACATTACACTGGGCTCGAACAACCCTCGATTGGTTGCGAAAGCCACCTTCCATTCATCTCCCTCCTTAATCCGAACATTGTTGTAGCCCCATCGAACGTCAAACTTGGTGAAGTACCGTGCTCCCTGCAGACGGCTGACAATGTCTGCAACCAGTGGTAGGGGTAATGATTCTTCAGCGTGACCTGGTTGAGTTTCCTGTAGTCCTGTACGAAACGGAGTTTACCGTCCTTCTTTTTCACAAAGAAGACGGGTGAGGACAGTGGTGACTTTGAGGGTCGTATATAACCTTTTCGCAGGTTATCATCCAAGAATCGGTCAAGCTCACCCTGTTCGTTTAGTGACATTGGATATACCTTGGTACGCATTGTTTCAGGTGCCCCTGGGATTAGTTTGATGGCATGATCCCATGGCTGATGGTCCGGGAGACATTCTGAAGCAGTTTCAGAGAATACCTTTTTGAAGTCTGATAGGGTTCCGGGACCATTTTGTCAAAGGTTTTCACAGGTTTTGCCTTGTGTGCTTGTTCCGCCAACTGTTGGGAGTAGGTGAAACCTGCGGCGCACCAGACCTCTTCCATTTGTTCCTGTAGAATCCCTGACTTCACCCATGCACGACGGGTTCGTCGGTTGGCTTGGATTCGGTGTATGGGTGACTCTTCGTCCTCCTGGTCTTCCCTACTCTGTGGAGGTTTGGGGGTGCTAGCTGCCTGGATTGTCTCCTCGGTTTCTTCCTCTTCTGCCCTCTCTTCGACTGTGGCCCACTGTGGCTTGACTGAGAGCCGTCCCTTCTCCCAGTCAATATCTGGGTTGGCCTTCTGTAACCAAGGTAGTCCTAGGATTAGGTCTTCACTGCCCAGATTAGTTACCAGTAGGTCCGTCCATTGTTCTTGCCCGTCAACGGTCAGGGCCAGACGTGCAAAGTGCGTGATCTGCCCTGCCCGATTGGCAGAACCATCGATGTTGAAGACCCCAATGAGCTTCCTAAGTGGGAACGTCCTTACGTGGTGGCGAGCAACGAATTCTTGGTTCAAAAATAGAGCAGTGGCTCCAGAGTCGATCATGGCCGCAGTTGCTATACTGTGATTCCTGCCTCTTAGTTCTGCGTTGATTCGGAAATGCGATGAACTGGAATTCAATTCCAAAATGGTAGATATTTTACATGAGAGAGAGAATCATACGCGGAAATAGAGTGTATAGCAAATTGGTTAACGGGTGCTCTCGATGCGGCCGAGACGGGCACCGCTTTAAAAACCCTCCTGCGATCCAGACGCTGAGGCCATGGCGTTCCTCTGTTCAGGAGTTCCTGCAGTTGAGCGATCTGGGTAGAGAGATCGGGTTGAGCGAGTCGGCGGAGCAGGAGCGGGAACGGAAACAGGAGCGGAGGCGGCAATTTGGACCGATTCATTGGGAACAGGGTAAAGGGCATCAGGATGAAGCGGAGATTGTTGTCACGGGGCTGTTGACGCTTGCCACGGCCTCGCTCTAGACCCATGAATTTGTCTTGGCAGACCAATTCCAGGTGACCTCGTCGACCACAGTAGCGGCATACTGTGTCCTTGTATGAGCAGTTCTTCTTTTCGTGGTTCTGTGCACCGCAGCCATAACATCTGCCTCTCATCTGTGCCACAAAGCTTCCCTGCTATTCCCACTGGTATGTGTGGCATCAACATCCATGGCATAAGAGTTGGAAGGAGGGGAGGGAGCGTGAGAGGTGCCCAGATTACGGCCTGTCATGGTGGGTCATGTAGGAACACATCCACTGAGATTGCTCGTTGAATTGCCTCATCCAACGTGGGGGCGATTCCCTGAGCAATGTTGACCACAATAAGGTTTTGTCGAATCTCGGGATTGAGGCCGCTGTGGAAGCGCTCCCTCAGGTCGACATCTGAGATCCTGTCGATCGCCAATCTTTGAACTTCTGGGCAAATTCCGCCACCATTTGGCCTTTCCCTTGCCTAATGTGTTGGATTGCATTCCGGGCCTCCATACCTGCATCAATAGATTTGAACCGGAGCGCAAAGGCTCGTACGAAGTCCTCCCATCGTCCATTGAAAGGCTGTTTGTTCTCACTGAATTGCAGGAGATATGGGGTGCCCAATCAGCTGCGTTCCCAGAGAAGAACCCCAGGGCTGCCTTAATCAGCTTGGGTTCATTGCGGTCAAGTCCGACTGTTCTAATGCCCAGCTTTGAAACTGTGCAACGAAGTGACGTGCCTCTGCACTGCTGGTGCCCTTGAAGAGCTCCGGCTTGTTCATGCTCAATTTGGCCGTGGCCTTCTGTAGGTTGGCGGTGAGCTGATCTACCTGTTTGATAAGCTGAGTCATGAGTCGATTTGCATCAACTGGGGTGGAAGTGGACATGGCTGGTGGAAGGGTGACTGGACTAGGGGTAGTGGCAGTGATAGGTATGATTGGTGTCCCGTCACTGAGGGATTCTTCTGTGCTAATAGAATTAGCAGTGGCGTGTGGGCAGGGTTGAGAGCTACAATCAGCCCAGTTCTGGTTTGGGGGGCGGTGGATGTGAGTTCGGTCTTTAGTGTCAAAGGCGTGTGGGTAGGCGGAGCAGTCAATGGTAGACGTGGTGGAAACAGATCCTGCAAGGATAACCCAATTGGTAGGTTATCAGTGCAGTAAAAGATCTTGACCTAATGTCACAAAGAGGTGACGACAGTGACAAGACTGAGCGGAAGCTTAGATGGAAGCGGACAGATACTGATCCCAACGACAAAGTTATATTCATAATAAATACTGAGAAGTAAGTAAAGACATACCTGATCCCAACGACAAAGAGGTCAAGATAAGGGATCAGGTTGTGGGGGCTGGCTTATATATACAAAGGTAAGGTACGGGAACCATGATGTCATACTGTATAAGTTCAGGAACGAGGAATGGAACAGAATGGACTGGAAGGTTCCGGATCGGTTATGATAGGTAACAGTGATGGAATGATGTATTGTAAAGAAAAGGAAAATAATAGGGGCGGCTCACTTCATGACAGTCACACTGGGCATACCTCCTCATCTTTGCTCATTCATCGAGGGTGCAATTTGACTCTGATCTCTTTAAAACTCGGGCTCAATACTATCAAGAACATCTTGAATGTGGATATGTACTCTGGTTCCTGCTCATATAGCCTATACTTACTGTTCCTGAGGCTTTGGGCAAAATCACGCTTCACTCCCAGCCATAAATAATTTTTCTTGATGTGTATCTTTTGAGAACATATTCTACAAAATGTACAATGCAGTGAAGTATCAATCAATCAATACACATAAAAAGTCTTGAGTGTACTCAATGACTTGAATGCTCAGAAATAAACAAAAACCAAAAATCGGAACTTCTTCATGCCCGGAACTACCCTAACCACCATAGTATAGAACATTTCCCCTTGTGTATCCTCAAGAAGTAGGATTATTAACCTCGATGATTCATATATAAGAATCCATTAATAGACCTTATTAGCAAGCCCGATCGAAACGTTTTGATTCGACCCAAAAGTGCCAAGAATTTCAATCAAGAACATTGCCGTAAGCAATGTGACCGGCCGAAGGTTACCTAACTTGGACTCTCTCACTGGACCCTAAAGCCTCCTTGCCGAGGGCGCCATGAAGTTACAGTTTCGTTGACATTAAATGCAACTGCAGTCACAGAAGAGGCAGCACTCTGAACCTCCTCCATGATCTGTGTGATCCTATTCTGATGCATAAGCATGATTTGATTGAGTGCAAGGTTATGGATGAGCGCTTCACGTCGTTAAAGGGAGTCCGGACTCAAGATCAATCACGTTATCCCGGATATTGGTGTCATATTTGGAGTGCACGGCTGCGCTCCACAAAAGTCCACAAACCACTTTTGATCGAAATTTGGTTTTTTTTTTGATCAGAAAAACATTTCGATCGGGCTGCTAATAAGGTCTAATGTGCAGGAGCGTCGGAAGGTCAAGAGTTGAAGGTTCTTGCATGACCCCCCTGCTCGTTACGACTTTTGGGCAATCCCGAAGAGTCCGATGGCTGTGTCCCGACGGCGACGTTATTGCGTTGTCGGAGTCAAACATCAGACGCACTTTGACAAAAAGATGTAACGCCTACGGCGTGAAAACTGCCCAGCAAATTCGGGGCAAAAAAAGAACATTAAAGGATAATTGAAATTATATATGTATGTAGAACAGGTATAAGATTCGAGGGTATTCCAGTCTCATACAACAGTAGTAGAACTCCCCGATATCGTCTTCTGTCATGATTTTGGGAAAGTTTGTTGGTGGTTGCCTGTATTTTGTTTTGCGTCTGAGGAACTTCCATTGACGAATTGAACAAAAACTCTCTCATTTCCCAAACATCTTCACTGCTTTTGCAAGACGCCTGTGAGCCCACCACTCAGCTCGTTTGCGAATCCAGACATCCCGTCTTTCTTCCGGTTCCATCCGCGTTAGACCAAGACAGAATTTGAAGTCTTCCAGCTTTTGGCTGCAATGCGTCTTTCTCCATATCTATAGAACGATTTTATTTGGGATCGAATGGCTGTGAAAGCAGGTATGCCGGATGTTCGGATAATGAAGCTGAAAGTTCAACGGACCATTACAGGCAAGATAAGTGTCGAAAAGGCTGATGCATGTTGGCGTTTCTTCTGGTGTAGGATGTACAAGGCGAATATAAGCTTCTTCTTGTTTGACGGCCTTCTCAAAATCAGAATTTAACTGGGACATGGAAGAGGCGCGCTTTAGGCGGTGGGAAAGCAACCGAACGTGTCAGCTGTTCATCGGATTCGCCGACGGGTTGCCCCAAAATTACCGGTATATAAGGCACCATTCATGGGCGACAAGAATTCTTCATGGTCTCATACTACGCTATCAGCCTCTGAAAGGCCTCTATTTGACTTACGAGTTCTTCAGTACAGTCTTTCTCCGAGTTCCATTATGGATTCTTACCTCAATTCCCAAGTATGAAAACTCTCCTATTCCTCTATCAGTTTCTCAACTTTCTGGTAGATCATGGCGTCCTAGAAGTCGGTGGACGATAGGAAGGTCTGTCAACTCAAGCTGACACGCCATATGATAGCAATCACTAAAAAGTAAGCTTGGGGCTAAAGATTTACCTGCATTCGAACCAACGGCTTTTCATCAGTGTGGGACCTTTCAAGCCAACGCCGAACTACCTGGCTATTACCCTGGCATAGATGTCAACGGTATTTGGATACCTCCTATCCAGAACTCGTCAAGGACGAGCTCGCGGTCTGGGCCAACGTATCCAAGGTCTCTTCCATTCGAATCCCAGGCTATTGGCAACACAAGAAAGGTTCTACAATCGATGTTGCAGCTCCTCCTATGCCCGGAGAGAAAGTCGTGTATGCTCTTCACGGAGGCGGATATACCGCCCTCTCTGCCCATCCTTCAGACCCTAGCGGCTATCACCCGAGGACTGCTTCAACACATTGACTCTGTACATCGTGCCTTCTCTGTAGAATACCGACTTTCTTCTGGAGATGGGTTGGAAGCACAAAGTCCATTCCCTGCCGCTTTGTTGGATGCCCTGTGGTATGTCTATCTCGTGAAAACTGTCGGATTCGACCCGTCAGATATAATCGTTGAAGGTACACACACAAATCAGCACTACTTTTTACCAACCCTAAATTTACCTGTTCACAAACTATGTAGGTGATAGCGCTGGAGGAAATCTGGCTTGCACTGACCAGGTATCTGGTTGAGCTCAAGACTCCGGCCTTCCTGCTTTCACCCAGCGCTCTCATTTTGCTCTCAGCACATGGGCTGACCTCAGTCCTCAATCCGCCAATCCAAACACATCATGTCGACAACTCTAAATCAGACTATATTGGGATTGTTGATGGAGATGGATTGCTTCGCTCTATCCGTGCTTTTAGGACCTCATGGTCTCGGGGCTGCAGAGATAAACCCGATGATATCACCTGCTTCACGGAACCCTGCGATGAAGATAAGTTTCAAGGGTTCCCGAGAACCTTTATCGCAGCGGGAGGCGCTGAAGTGTTTTACGACATGTTTTCCGTATTAAACGAAAGGATGGTCAACGATTTGGGTGAAGGCGATGGAGTTCGACCAGATGACGGTAAAGTGCACTGGCATTGCTCTCCTGATGCTACGCATGATTGGGTAGCTGTACCTTACCATGAACCAGAGCGTACTGAACACTCAAAGAGATAGCTGCTTGGGTAGCTGCTACATAAATTTCGGCTATATGCGGTCTCAGTATTCTGTCTATTTAAACTACTTCGAAGTACTTATATCCTGTATCAATCTGGCATAAATCGCCTTATCTGTGAAACCCAGCCCTTCAAGTTTGGACTTTGCACGACCATTTTAGCGCCTGCCCGACCACCTCTTTACCCTCATGCCACTTCTCTTCGGAATCAGCCCTTCAGAACGTTGTATCTTACATTTGACTTTGTGGGCACTGTCCTCGTACGAGCTCCTTTGTGGTTATTGTTGAGTATTCCAAGTAGGTCGAGACTTGGAAACTACAACCTTACTTCTCAAGTGCATCTATCCCTTTATTTCACTTGCAGATCATGGCGTCCTCGTGCTTCATGGTCTATCAAAGATTCTTTCCTTATACAACTCCTTCGCCATTTTATCTCGGTTCGGTCCAGGTACGCGTTAACGACTGTACGGGTCAAAAGTCCATTGAACGCGTCTGGCAGGACATGTCTATACAAGACTGAATCAAACTATCCAATTCACGAAGAAAAAGGTGTACATTGTGTCTGGGTAGATCCTGTTCCAAGTTGATAGTCGGAGATCTTGCCATCTGGTCTCGAGCTGCCTCCGTGTCTTCCAAACCTGTACGAGGATACTGGTACTGCAAGAACACCAGTGCAACTCCGAACACTCTTAGAATGGCGTCATCTGGCGAGAAAATCTTGTATTCTCTTCACGGAGGCGCATATACCTCTGGTACGGCTCATCCCTCAGGGACCAACGCGAAACTCGTACGAGATATAATGCATCTGGATTCAAGGATCAATCGAACTTTTGCTATTGAATACCGTCTTTCTTCTGACGCGTCGAACCCTTTTCCTGCGGCACTCATTGATGCCTTAGCTGGTTATCACTATCTCGTTCATTCCATTGGATTCAACCCTTTAGATATCGTTATAGAGGGTTCTGCCAGTGGAGGAAACCTAGCACTAGCCCTCACTCGATATCTGATTGACTATTACGGCCATAGTGATGTTCCCGAACTTCCCGATGTTCCTGAATCTCTCATCCTTCTATCGCCTTGGGTTGATATTCTTGCAAATGATGAGACTCATATCGAACCCACCATTAGGTCCTGGCTAGTTTCCGACTACATGTTTGGACCCCGATGTCCAATGACGAACTATTCAAAACAAATCTTCTTAGGACCTCACGGAATAGATGTGGCTGCACTAAACGAATATATCTCGCCTTCCTCTCGTCATCTCTAATAGAGTTAGACTTGAAGATTTCCCAAGGACGTTCATTTCTTCGGGTGCAGCAGAAAACTTGTTGCCTCAGATTCGTTTATTGAGGGACCGAATGGTGCGGGACTTGGGATATGATACCCGTGGAGCTGAGAAAAGCCTAAGAGGCAAGGTTACATACCATGAAGCGGCGGAGGCATCGCACAACTGTTTAGCTTTGCCTTTTGCAATACAACAGGATGCTCGAAGAGGTCTTTTAGCTGCTATGGCGAGTGGCTTGTTGATTGTACGACAGAGACTACGTAGATCTCGCATGTAAGGCATAGTGTTAGCATATATTATAATGAACTCGCATCAATCATTACATTGGATCCTTCTCCGACAGAAATTCAGTGTTTGTTGTCGCTATCGATATCCCTCACTTCAGGTCCATCGTTCGATAACTCCCCATTTTCTGCGGCGCGCATACTCCCCGCATTTATAATCTCTTAGGTAGAAATATGTGGCAGGCATGCCAACAAATAGCGCGCCGATAATATTCCAAGGTAAGCTCGATCAAAGACCTGAGGTTAGTCCAAGTTGTGGTAAACGGTCACAGCGTAATTCAAAGGAAGCGAAGGAGGCATACGTACTTCCGAATGTAT
>JANVFO010000154.1:0-36264 GCA_027919855.1 Lentinula guzmanii | reverse complement strand
CTTTACCGTATCGTTCGCATGTGGGGTCATTATGGAAATGACCCACTTGTCCACATCCCCAACACAGTTTGGGAGTGGTTTTACGTTCTTTAAGTCGAACGTTATCTCCTTATCCCTGCCTTAGAGCATCGTTGGGTGTTGACATCGCGGCTGTCTAGGAGAGTATCCACTGTTGACCGCATTGGGTTTATTCCACGTTGTCGTCGGGCGACTGGTCTGTTGTGATACTTTGACCAGTCGAAATCTTTGCGAATTCGACTTATTCGAATCTACCGGTTTATCTACAGTGGTAGTCCTAGTGCTGGTGGTTTGTCCATGCAACAATTTCGTATTGCTGCCATGGTATCAGATTCTTCCTTTCGTCGAATGCAATTGACGATTGCCTTAACGGAGGCTACCTCAGGGATAACATGTTCATCTCTGAGGTAATTGATGAGGTGCAACGGTAATCCCTCAATCAGTCGAGTACGGAATGCATCTCGACTAGGCGAATGTAATAATCGCAGTGCGAAACGATTGAGTTTCGCAAAGTACTCTCGTACTCCTAGCTTGGCGTCATACTTGGTATTCCGCCAACACGTTTCCGCGTAAGAGTACACTTCACTTTGTGTGAAACGTTTGAAGAGTCCTATCAGGACCTCTTCAGTGCGCCAATAGTCGCGCGCACGGTGAGGACCAGTGACGTGGTCGTGATACCACTGTTTGGCACCACCTTCGAGCATGCCCTCAAGGCACAGGACTTGCATATCATTTCCTTTTGGGCCCGTGATACGGTTTACCACCATCCAATTGAGTACTGAATTAACCCAGGTTTCGAACGTGTCGATATTCCCTTCCCCCGACCAAGTGTCGGGTTGCTTGATCTTCACGTTCTTGATACCATCTAGGGCTGGGAGGACGACCTCGAGTTGTCGTCGTATCCCAGTAATGAGATGGGATTGAAGGCGACGATTGTACTCATCGTGGCCTTTATTAGCTAGTGCATCTAGCAGTGCGCGGGCTTGTTGCGCTTTGCGTTTTCGCTTTTTATCCTTGCGTTTATGAGAGGGCGACGAGTAGTAGCGTGCTCCCCTGTCTTCCGTGAGTTGGTCATCAGATTCACTGGATTCTGATGCTAGCCATGGTGTACGGCTCCTCCGTCCTTCATTAGAGGGACGTATCCATCAATGAGTCACTCGACGAACCGCTGCTACTGCTGTCACTAGGGTAGTGGTGTCCCGCAGTTACCGGTATCCCTTGTGTTGTACGGGGATGTGGAACGTTGTGGTTCCCTTCTTCCAGTTGTCTGGAATGTTGCCGTACCTCCTCCTTATTTGTATATGTTTCTCGATGATGAGGGTTACCTTCCTCATCAAACGAGATACCTTGTTCGTGCCATACGCTCGAACTTTGCCCATCTCTCATCGAGTGGGCTCTCATCATTTGGCCGACTACTCGGTCGGCCCATTCCAGCTTATCACCAATGTTCCTGGTGCTCCCCGGAATGTTGACGAATCTGGGATCGTTCAGCATTTCATCAAACGTTTTCCCATTAGGATAGACGTGGCGAGTGCTCGGTTTAGCACTCGCGTTGATGTTTAGGCCTTCGTTGTAGAGGAGGCCAACGTTGTCGCTAGTATGCTCTCCTAGCGCATCTTCTTCATTGTTGTCAGGTGGGTATACTTTGTCTCCGCTATGACGAGTTCCTCCTTTCGTTCATTCAGCTTATCAGGGGTGACTAGCACCTCTGATGGCTCGTCTGCCTGAGGGTTGTCTTCGACCCACTCTCGGATAGCCTGAAACCTCTTATTGAGGTAGTCGATCTGTTGAGATCGTACCTCCTTAAGAGAACGATCTAGTATCTCTTGCGCCTCATTTTCTTGGGACTCAATCAAGCGAATTAACGCTTGTGTACGCCTGTCAGGCGTTTTGACCGTTCTTTTAATGGTCAAGTGTAGTGGTAGTAACATCCCTCCTTCACGAGGAGGGTTACCTTCTTCGTCGTTATTGTTGCGAACGACGGTTGATCTCGCTTCCACAGCTGTGGACTTATCCTGCTTTCGGGCAGCATAATTAGCCATTGGGGAACTACGAACAGTAATTCCATTAGAGCTCGGAGAGGACTCATTCTCTTCGAATGGGTTCTCTCGAACCTGACCTGGTTCCGTTGGGGAACGAGGTCGTGGTGGTGGTTGTACTACAACCACCTTTTCGATGTCAGCTGATCCGCTGACCTCGTTATCTCGAATTGATTGTTCCGATATACTCATTGTACTCGGTGATGGGTGATCGCCCGAGTCGATGTTACTGGTTGTACCCAGTATTGGGTCCTGATCAACCTTTTGGGGTTCAATTACGGATCCCATTTTTCGTTTAATGTTCTTGGGCGGCATCGCTTAGAACAATTGAATATTGAGTATTAATTTGCTCGATGTTCAAAAAACTGTAACCGTCCGTGAGATGGTTTGTATATGGAGCGTTTGAGCTTCAGATAGCGTTTTGCTTAAAGGCTTAGTTCACGCTGTATGAACACGACGAGTCTATATTAACTCGATATGTAAGGTTACAGGTAAAAACTAGTCTACCTTGCTAGAGTAAGTCCGTTGTATATAAACGATGAACTATACAGTTCATCGTGAGAATGTGATATGGTAAGATAATATGGTAAGATAAGATAAGGAATGTGATAACGAAGATAAGATAATTGGACATAGGGGCATAGGTGATGGACCCGTTACAGAAGTTAAGCTAACACACTTCGAGACACCTCATTACGATATTCGATACTGTCGATGGGAACTTCAAAACCGGCAACTACGACAAGCACAACGGCCCTAATGATGTATCCCTCTTTGCTGGACGGGCATACATGCCAGACCAAAAGCGTCACGAACATTACCTTAAAACTGTTCCTCAGATCCAGCAGGATGTAAGCTCACTGTCTATTGGATCTTGGACAGTACTAACACGTGAACGTTTTCACAGAAAGCTACATGTAATCACCTCAAGGTTGAAAATGGTGCGAACCGTGCAAAGTTCAAGAATATGAGCGTCACTGGAAACGTTAACGTCCAGTGCTCACATTTGTTTGTTTGCTCGAGTGTCGATATGAAGGGTGGTGAAAAGTAAGCTTTTGCCGTTTTTCCCAATTTTCTTGAGCTGATTACTGTATAGCCATGCAACGGTAGATCTTGGTCTCAAGTTGCGCGCCGAATCATGTCGCTTCGATAAAGACAAGCAACCCCCTCGTGTCATCAGCTACGACAACATGTGCAGCTTTGCGGTCAATGTTGTCAAACGGTGGCTCAAGTATCACAAAGATGACGCTGACCTGGTCCAAAACGCTCGTTGGGTCATACCAGTGTGTCATGTCAAAAATCATCATGAGGGATGCGACTACTTGTACTGCTATGTATACAAGATGTGCATGGCCCATTTCCACGGCGAAACAGCTGAATATGCATGGGCGATATTCAACGCCCTTGGTCCTTCGGTCCTTCGGTCCTACAGATGAGTATCGGACATCGAATTGATACTCTAATCATTCACTATGGCGATTGGAATTGGAGAAAGGTCGTGGGGTTGGGTAAGTAGTTCCTTTTTGTTTTGAAATGTACTTATATTAAATCAAACAGCCCGACAGCTCCTAAAAGATCTCAACGAAGCCAAGGTCAAGTATATCGAGAAGCGCGACCATTTTGTTGGCCTCTGTCGATTGTTTGAATCGAAGGTCATCGAATGGAACTCCCTTGATCGTTCACCGCGTGTTGAACCCAAGAGTCGGCGCACAGTCGTCAGCATCTATTCACACAACAACGAAAAAGGTAGGGTGGAATATCTTTTTTTTTCGTTACTCAAGTCTCGAATGTCTTTATAGCGCCTACCCTCAAAGCTATCGTGGACAAGGAAATGTCCTCAATCGAGATGATTGCAGTGTCAACTGGAAACATCAAACTTGGTGCGGTGGCCTCCTGGTTGATGGAAGGGCTTCAACTGTTACAACTACAGTAAGCTGAACTCCGTTGAAATCTCGCTAACGTTTGGCTTACCATCTTTAAGGAATCATATTAGGAAGTTAGCACGGACACCTCCCTCGACTAAGGTACTCACCAATCAACGAAACAAGCTTTCCGCAGATATAGATGCTTGGCGCAAACTTCAGAAAAAGTACATGGGATCTATTGCATCGCGAATCGCTCGACAACCTGATGAGCGGTGTCCCGAAGACCAGCATCTTTTACTTCCGTCCGACTTCACGGCTTCTGAACGTCAGAAACTACGTCTACTTCCCTTGGCGACCAAAGAGACTCAGATGCTTGAAGCAGCTTTGGGAGAGACGATCAGTAATCTACAGACCACGGTCAAAAATCTTTCCGCCGCTTTTGAACGCAAGATCAAGGATGCGCGCGGACAGGATGCCAACACCAAATCGATTACACAAATTCGGAAGATTGAGTCAAAGCGGAATGATTTGATGGGTGACTATAATCTTTTTCGGAGAGCGTTGAAAGCTTTGGATAACCTGGACGAAGTGAAGTGGCCTCCGCTAGAGTTGAAGGATACTTTTCGGAAGCCTACCGAACGCCGCCGCACTCCAGGAGATTCTCGAGTTCTCGAAGGTAATCTCTGGTCAATGACAAGCGCTGGACATAGTGGCCAGGCTGTGCAAGACATCGCTGGTGCGTTATCGGGGTATGATGTTGATGAGGATGAGGAAGGCGGTGAAGGTGATGAACCAAAGTTTGCGACTGAGACGTTGAAATATCAAGGTATGGTTTGTTCGGGGATGCTTACAAGTTATTTATTATTATTTTTGTGTTTTTCCAGGTACGCAAATGTCGATGCGGCAAGGTAAGATTCAGGGTCCTTAGTGGCATGTTAGATGATACTGATGTTCAACTGATTGATCCAGTGCGACCTGTGAAGCTTTCTCCGTCTAAGGCATTCGAGGATGGTCCGGACATTTTAGAACACGCAGAACAACCAGGTGTTGACGCAGATGGATGGATTTGGTCAGCAGGACGTTTGAAGAATATGTCGCTGAAGGAAGTGGAGATCTGGGAGGATACCAGGATGGTGTTTCACTCTCAAGCTTTGCAGATTACCCACCTTATTGTCCAGATAACAGGATTATAATTAAGTTAAGCGCGTGAGAGTCGGTCCGGCGCCCTTAAGCGCCATCACTCAACTTGAACCAGACTCTCATCGCGTCTGAACCTTTTCGTTAAAATATAACTCTCAAACCACCATGGCTGATAGTTCTACTCCTCGTCTTCATCGTGGACAACCATACGACGAGTCATTCGACAGACCAGACCGAGTCAGACGTACTCAGGCCAACCCGGAAACTACCGCAATGCTGAAAAGACTTCCCGTTCTTTCCAGACTCCAGAGGAATAAAGAAATTCTCGATTCTAACGCGAAAAAACGTTTACACCACATCAGGGATCCCGAAGTGCCGATTTCGGATATCGAATCCATCATATCCATCGAAACTGCTGAACTCGACAACATCCGTCACCAGATTCGATTATTTTCGACCTTTATAAACCGTTCATGGACCTGTCAACTATCACCGAATTGAAACGTAGGAATGAGGAAGATTGGAAAAAGGAATGTGACGATCGTGGCAGGGTTTCGGGAGAACCAAACCAGGATGGCAACGGGAATCCTACACTTACCAACGGCGCGGGTTCCAAAACCCTCACCCTCGAACCAGATATCGTACTGATTCGCCACGACCCCACTCAGCCCGCTCCCCTCTTTTTCCCTTCCGTTTTAAAGCTTACTGCCAAACACACGAAGTTTATTCCTCTTAATTTCTTCACCGATAAGAACCTATCTTTCATTAATGCGCAGATCAACGAAATCAAACGTCACAAAATAACCCACAAAATCGACAAACCTCATATTCTCCTCTTACCAGACATCACCTCCAGAATCGAATCATCCCCACTAGTAGCTGGCCCCACATCGGAATCGTCTATGTCTTATGTCAATTGGCTAAACGCGTCTGATAATTTCATAGAATTCGAAGCCTCTCGTTTCGACCGAGGTCACGAATCTACCAGAGTAAAGTTTCTGTCACAACATTTCACATTCTTTAGCCAGCAAATCGACGCCGAAGAACTTTTCCTTTTCTGGAGACCAACAGAAGAACGCCTCCGTAGGAATCACGTCGAACTCAACACCGATTTCGATGGCCTTTCATACGCAATGAAATGGACCGAAGTAAAAGCATCCTCTTACGCAGAGGCTGCCTTCAACCGTTTATCGAACAGAAACTCTTACCAGGGCCATTCCAATCCTTCATATTTCAATCATACACCCACTGATTCTGTTCCATCTGTTCCCATAGCATATAACCACAGCAATTCACAAAGAGGTCGTCGCGGTGGTCGCCGAGGCCGGGGGTACACCCTTACGAACAAGGTGCGGGGCCAAGCCCTAGCCAAACACTTATACTCTGATTCAACATTGACTACCTAACACAACTTATACATCGTTTTAGCAGGTTACGGCCACCGGCCTTTATTGGCATGAAGATCGTCTCCTTATTCACGGTCACTTTCTCCTTGTCTGCCCATAGGAATCTTCGTATCCTTTTGTCTAGGCGTGACTCAATATCTTTCGGCATTCCTTGTACTTTTGTTAAGTACTGGGTCATTCCTCCTATTATCATCATCACTATTAGTCTTCATCCTTCCATCGAGGGGTGACTGGCTTCCCATCTCATCAGAGCGGCGTCGATTTTCTCTAGCACTCTCGACCACGTGCTTATTTGGCAGATATTGTTGCCTATGAGGGCCCCAAGTGACCGGATTGCTTCTCCTTCTTGGGCAATCTTAATATGATCTGGTATAGGTGTGCCATCAAGGCCGTTCATATATCTGGCTTGTCGTACTGCTTCTCGGTGTTCCTCCGAGCCTATTGGTATTATTTCTAAGACTGACCACAGGATGGTGAGCGTACAATTCACATGTGAAGAGGCACCTATCGTAGGTCACGGTAGGTGGTCATGGCCGACGCACCTAACAAAGGACAAGGAGCTGACGAAGTTTATACACGAAGAAGGGCTATTACTACAAACAAAAATAGAGGAAGCTCAGAGATCACGTATCTTGGGGAACACAACCCAAGAGGACACTCCGCAATCCCTGTGGGCAGCGTTCAAAAAACTAATAACGGACTTTGCTCGGAAACGCGCTAAGATCGTGGTCCCAAAACTACAACAAAAGATAACAGACCTGGAAAGGAAGATGGCGTCAGTCGAAAAAACGACAGGAATATCAGAGGACGAGAGAGCAAGCCAAATGGGCCCACTCTCGGAAGAATTAACGGAACTGGTATGCAGAAGACACAGAGCCACAAGGGCCACAATCAAGGCTAGAAACATGCTCGAAGGAGAAACGATCTCGAAATATTGGTCTAGCCTACACAAGAGCAAAAACAGTAGGGACCTCATCCACAGACTACGGATACACGGAAACGGCCCAACAGAACCAACTTCATATGAAAGACACTCCCCACGCATGGTGGAAATGATGCGAGAATACCACGCAAACATACAGACCGATGAAGAAGAGCCTGAGCCAGAACTCAGATACCAGACTGTCCTAGAAGTACTTAATAACGTGACGATCCAAACCCCCGAGGAAAGTAGCAGGACTTTAGGTACAAGTCTAACATATAAAGAAGTGACGAATGCACTTCGTCTGTCAGCTAACGGCAAGGCCCCAGGCCTCGATGGAATCCCATATGAGATCTACAAAACAATCGACGGGAGATTCAAAGAAGATACGGCTCATGACCGTCCAGCTTTCGACGTCGTAAAAACACTACTCGCAGTCTTCAATGATATTGAGGAGTACGGCACTCAAGAAGGTTTGAACTTCTCAGTTAGCTGGATGTGCCCGCTATATAAAAAAACGACAGGGCAGAGATGGCGAACTATCGGCCGATATCGTTACTGAACACCGACTAAGTATAAGACGATGACAAAGGCAATGTCCATCAAACTCGCAAGGGTGGCCCCACAAATCATTAACTTGGCACAGGCGGGCTTCGTCCCTGGCCGCCACATCTACGACCAAATTTGGCTGTCGAAACTAGTGATTAACCTGGCAGAAGTAAGTGAAACAGATGGGGCGATAGTTGCGCTAGATCCTGAGGAAAAAGCCTATGACAAAATTAAGCACGATTACGATTACTTATGGAAAACACTAAAGGCATATAACATACCGGATGAATTCATAAACACAGTAAAACACCTATACAGTGATGCACAGACGTATGTGGTAGTAAACGGGGAGACAAGCAAGACTCCCTTTAAGGTGACAAGAGGAGTACGACAGGGTGACCCGCTCTCGTGCCTCCTCTTTGACAAAGTTGCCATCGAACCCCTCGCAGAAGCCCTAAGAAAATCGAACCTGAAGGGTTTCCGCATCCCCGAAAAACAGGAACGACTGATAGCTACGCTATTTGCGGATGACACGACCGTTTACCTTTCCAAGGACGACGACTTTGGGGACCTAGTGAAAATCCTAGACCACTGGTGCCTTGCATCGGGAGCGAAGTTCAACATAAGCAAAAAGAATATATTTATATCTTATTAATTATATTGAGATATACGACTCAAGAAGAGTCTCGCCCCTTGTCCTATGATCGATACGACGACGATAACTACAATTAACTTATCAAAGTTATCTCGGACATTCTCTGTCACGTGAATTATTCGTCACATGAATCATTCGCCTAAAGCTGTGGGCATGTTAAACGTTACTTAACTTTAGCTTTGACGCAATGAATGCCGGTCAACAAGTGGACCTGCATAAACCTCTCACCAGCTCTTACTCCTCTGATATTGTTCTTTTATCAGCTCTGCTCCGTGGCAAGCAGCCTGAGGAAGCACTACCTCATCCTCAAAACCACTCTGGCCTCACTTTTCTCAGCCGTTTATCAACGATCCTCACTATCGGGAATACCCAGTATCCAACCGCAGAAAACGTACTTGCCGTTTCTGCATCTATAGACCATGACTCAGTCCGCTGCCTCGTTTTTGCGGAGAACAATGCACCCCTGCACAATCATGACCAACACATTGCCAAGGATCGCAAACGAGCTCGGGGTCTTACAAAGGCTCAACACCCTGATGAGCTTGGCCCTGGGGCATCTTCCCATCTGCAGGCAGGCCAAAAAACGAAGCAGGCAAGAAGAATGAGAAATCGGGTCAACCAGGCGGCCTCGCAAGCCAAGGTGGAAATGGAAAAGGCTGAAAAGAATAGGAATGATATGCCATATGGGCCCATTGGAGATGCAAAGGAAGACTATGATGTGAAACAAGTTTTTCCCAACCAAGAAAATGGGCGTAAGTTACTTGAAGAAGGCGATGCAGGCGACAAGTCAGTTCATAGTCATATCACTTTCTTATCTCTGGATAACTGATAATATGTCTCTGGCAGCTTTCAATCTGATGCCCATCTACAAGATGTGTTTGATATCCTCTTCTATCTTTCTTGCATCAAAGACCGGAAGCACAAAGTAGAGCTCTTTCTACCATTGCAGGAGTTTGTTCATGTACGAGCGTTTCGAAAGCTTGGGTTCCGGGTCTATCTTTTCTCTACAAACTGGGGTAAAAGCCCCTTCGATATCCTTCACGAAAACCAATCAACCATAACCACAGATCCTGCGCTCACCCAGACATTCACCCTTGAACTCGATCCAGATGTGCGATACCTTGTTGAGTGCGCAATAGGTCACATTCAGCTGGCCGCCGGTTCGACACGGCGTTACATTTGCGAAGTAAACCCTGGTAATTTGGCTCTCTGGACCCGTTTCTTGCAGTTTCTTTGGCAGAACCTTTGCACAATTCTGCTGCAAAAAAACGCCAAAGATGAGTGGAAGGTCCTGATGCAGAAACCAGAAGCTGAGGCTTTTAGCAAAATCGTCTCTTCTATCCGGACACTCTATGAGTTACGGAAGGTACTTCAGCATCTGTTTTCTTCAACTCTTCTCATACCTGTCTTTCAGAGTGAGGGTTCGTCTCAAATTTCCCTCCTTGCTGATTCTGGCTGATGATTTTCTTCCTAGAGCGCGCCGCATGGGCTGCTACTAGTAGGGGAAAAGGCATGGACAGTGATTTGCTCCGCTGCAGCGAGACCATGTCCACTTATCGTTTTCCCTTGTCTCCCGATGCCGTCAAGGATGTGAAGCATGAACCTCATCTTGATGAAAGTCGTGATTCAGCAGAAACACTACGCCAATTTGATTATGCAGGACTTGAAGGAGAATGTAAGTTTCTGCGTGCTGGTCATCGTTCATGAACATTAAAATATATTTGCAGTATATGAAGAAATAAATGACTTGGGAGCCCTGCCACAGCTTGTCATGCGCTCCCTGGCGACAGTGTGGGCCTGGTATCTGTCTGCTGATGCACTTTTTGATGAAAAAACGGTGAAAATATTCGACAAGAAAGTGGAGCTCACCCAAGTTCAATACAAACCCTTCCAAGCCTTTTGTTACGACACCACTGACCTCGGCGCACGGGTTTTGCCTGGTCTTTTTCCAAAAGTCACTTGGACTGAGGAGGTTACCGCAGATCTTGTCCGGAGAACCTGGGGTGCAAAGGTTCATGCTGAAGCCGCGTTGATGGGATTGGCTTTGAAGAAGACTCTAGTCTGTTCACATGAATTGCATCCTCCCGTGGTGGGTTTTCACTTCGCTCAACTGTTGTAGCCTCATCCTCATTTCATACTTTTGTGTTAGTTTGGTTCAAGTGAAATTCCAGTGGGTGTCGGGAAGAAATGTTGTCGTTTGTGCTGGTTACTCAAGGAACGCATCAATTCTAATGCTCCCGACCTGACTCTTATTCTTCCTGGGACCCATGGCGTCTTCTATCCTTGGATACCCCCAGCTGGCATCTCTGAAGAGATACTGAAGAATCTTCGCGACGTGTTAATTGAGGTCATAAGGGACGTCATCAACAGGAATCTATTGGCTTCTCATTCTCGACACAGCTCAGGCGTCGATTCTGAGTCGGATAGTGTAAACCCTTCAAAGGCTAAGGCTGGCAACCTCGTAAAAGACTTTTCTGAGTGGTCGATCCGTGCCCCGACATCAAAGGGCGGTGGTGTTAGGAACCGGGTTGGGAAGGAGGTAGCGTCGTAGGAGAGGAGGACAAGCGGAGGGAGGAATCCTGACAGGTGGAAGAATGGTTCTCTCAGCAGGCGCCTGAATGTACTTAGCCTTAACATATGTCCATTTATTGTTTTCTTGTATTCTTTCAACATTTCATGTTGTAGACGTAATCATATCCCTGACAAATATATCTTCTTGGAAAATCCAATTGATTAAGTATAAAAACTGTAGATACCTTGCGAGGACTCCTTTCAATGTCACGTAGTAGTTTGCCCGTACTACCAAGAATACCATTTAGTTCTCTGGACTAGTGTAATGAACTGGGCCAAGTACTAGCGCTAGTCCAGTGCACATGCTAGTCCAGTGCACACACTAGTCCAGTGCACGCACTAGTCCAGTGCACGCACTAGTCCAGTGCACGTCGATGACTCACTCTTCTACACCTTTGCACCGCTAAACGGTAAGTAACTTGGGATTGATGCATATGATAATTGTTCAGTTTCCGACTCCGAATGCGACCAGAAACCTGCAGTGACACTTACACACCCACACAGTTAGTTACACTTTGCTAGACCGCAATGCTTGTTACAAAATCAAGAACGGATAGTACAAGCTTGCCCAAGTCTTAGTATTCAAACGTCGAGTTCAAATTTGTATAAGGTGGCTGGCGTGCCTTCAACGAGTCGAAGAGCGCCGTCAAAGACGGATCCACTTTGCTTTGAATTTGTTTTTCGTTGCTATCCTAAAAATATACGGTTACTTGTGCCGAATAAACCTTGGAGCTTCAAGCTTCAAGAGCTGCGGGTCACAATTAGACGTTAAATACTGGCTTCGCCACTGACGCTGCAGAATCGCTCATCCCATCCTTCCTATAGCTCAAGAACCCAACGAGACTCCCCTTGGAGTCCAGCCTTTATCGCCGACAATAAATATTAAAAATTGACCGACCTCTGTCATTTTATTTTTATCACTAAAACAACCACTGTCTACCAGTTTTCCGCACAACGCTTACCTACCGGCCTACGTTCTCGACTGTTTAAAATCAAATCTTCCGACTTGACCTTTTACTCCTGCTCACCACCTCGCGTCCACTACAGTGCTTCCCAACAGCTGGGTTCATACCTTTTATCTTTTTCTGCTCCATCATCTCAGTCTTTCCTTAGCACAATGCGCCTTACGGTCCTTTCATCTAAATTTACTCCGGATGCCGTTTTGGTGTTCTTGATCAACTTCAGTGCCGTTTATGCACGGACAGCCACGAGCGAGGCGGACGAGGCTCAAATTACGGGTGTGCAATATTATTCAAAATCTTCACAATGGCATATCTTGACTTGAAGTTACTAGACCCCGTCGAGGAATTTACATCATATTACTATGCCCCGGTTACTGATGCCCTCGATGGATTCCCTACCATATGGCAACCTGCAACGATCGTTTCAAATGACACAGAGGCGCAAAACATTTGGGCAAACATTTCTCAATCCGTTCCGACAAACATATTTCCTCACGTTTGTTTTTTTCGCGAGCCCCCGTTGAACATTCAAGTGACAAAATTCTCAGGGTGATATATACGGGGACTGGAATGATACAACGTAGCCGAGGATCCCGACTGTTGGTGGACGAAGTCTTTGCACCACGCCCAAACTGTCAACTCTACCTTCGGACGTGGCCAGTATACCTGAGGTAAGCTTCCTGATCCAATGGAGTACGTCGACTTGACGTTGCTCCATCCACTAGCCTGAGACTACTTATGGGCTATGGCTTCGATGACGGCATTTTACGATTACCTAATCAGAAAGCTAGTGCGTACTTGAAATTTTTACGTTCAGCTCCTGTTCATCTCGCTGTAGCGATGTTCTTTATTGGAAGTAACGTTCTCGACTGGCCTTACGAAGCTATGCGGGCTATTGATGAAGGTTCGTTCCGCATTATTTCTTTTTAGAAAGGAAGTTGTTCACAAACGTGCATTCTTCAGGTCATGAAATTTGTGCACGTACATAAGTCGTCCGAACTTTGAGGCTCTCGAAAGATTTTAGTGAATGTTCATTTCGCCAAGTGACTGGATTCTCCAGCGAAGACGCATTTGCCGAACTTTACTACAGTATGTCCTTTTTTTTCTCCTTCATTGTCAACGCACTCAAAATCTTCTAGGTGTTCGTGTATATTCTTCGTGGTAACCGTCATTTGCTAATCAAGAAACCTGCCTACAGATGAAAGCAATCAAACTTGTCCTCGGTGTCACCCCGACTTGCTGGAGAGTAAGCTAGAGTAAGTTACTAATTATCAAAGCGTTTCGAGATTCAGTTACCCATCGTTCTTTTTCAGCCTCCGTTTGGAGATGTTGATGATCGCATTCGGGCAATCGCCGAAGGCCTTGGTTTGCAGACAATCATTTGGCAATATGATTCATTTGATTGGGAGGAGCAATCAGGAAACATTACTGCAGCGCAAGTCTACACCAACTACGACAACTTTATTGCAAGGGCCGAGAACGGAACTTTCAACACTGTACGTCCCGTTTCTGTTTCTGCCTTCTGTGCCTGACAATTTCTACAGGAAGGGTCAATCATGCTGACCCATGAGCTCAACAATTTCACGATGCAAACCGCTGTCACATTATCCCAAATTGAAGGATACTTTCAAGTATCTGGTGCCCGTTGGTGTTGCTCTGAATAAAACCCAGTCTTATGTGGAGACAAATTATTCGCTTCCGACTTTTGATGAATGTATGTTGCCCTTTCCATCCATATTCTACTTCCACTTACATGTACCTAAGATATCTCTGGCAACGTTACCACTAACTCGTCGTCGTCGTCCTCATCGAACTCCACAAGTTCGAGCACTAGCCAATCGTCCTCTGCTGGTGTACGGCTTATTCAAACCATTAGCTCTGTTCTTCTTGCTTCGATCACTCTTGGAATTCTAATGCTAGCAGCCCTGGGGATGAGTGAAGATATGATTCAAGCAAAATGGGCCCTTTTAGTCTTGGTTTCATGCATAGATGGAACGATGTTGCCCGGAAGAGCGCGAGTAAAAGCGACCTTGGTTAGGTGTTATCTCGTTATCCTTGAGCTGAACGATGATATTACAAACATCTTCCAATAGCGCCATAACCAGGAGAAAGAGCCTTCGAAATGCGCTCCCTGGTGAACGAAAAGCTCCTCGACGCGATCCTTGAACGTGCAATGAATGGCCTTCAATTGTGGCCTTGGCATCTCAAAGAGCTTGCGGCTGAGTGAGTCTCTCAAGATTCACAGGGATTTGGATTTTCAATCCGTGCACTAGAGGTGGTTGTTGCGAAGTTGAGAACTTTGATAAATCATAAATGTGTTCCCCGTGTTGAGATGGGATTTGATTGTGACATCGTAGCACACATCGTTATGTACTCACCTTACTTCGCACAAATTACTCTAAACAATAAACTCTCCCTCTACACTCTCCCGTTCTAAACCGAGCTGTTCTAACAAGGTTTCGTAGCGCTCGTTACTCTTGTGCCTTAGATATCTCAATATCTTTGCCCGATGGTGAACAAGTTTCCTTAATCCGAGACGGTTGCCTAGATCTCTGGGAAAGTGATTTCCGAGATTTCGTATTGGAATGTGAGGATGGCAGCTGCAATTCTGTATCAGTACCTTATGGACTTGTTGATAGTGGGTACCGCACCTTGAACCTCTGTTCGACCAGGGTCAAACTGATTCTCCAGAGTAGAGAAAGCCACTATGATTCTCCGCTTGTTTTCATACGCAATTCCATCTGAATCCGCATTCCTCAAATTAAGAACCTTTGCAAATGTATTTGCCTTTATATTCTCCCTTTCTCCCTTTCTACCACCCTTTCTGACCAGACTGCGAAAGGTTCATTCTCAGAACCGTTGTTCGACCCTTTTGTATGCAAAGAGAGCTCAGGCAAGCGGCGAAAGAGCTTTTCTGCGTCTGTATCCGTCACACCAAAGCCCATCTGCGAAGGCAGCTGGACGGTGCCAACAGGGAGTTCTATGGAAGTCATTTGTGGAGGACTAGACAATTCAGCCTCATTAACGAGTATTTGGGCCAAGTAACATTTGTCCCATTTAGATTCCTCGCCCTAATAATATACGCAACTACAGTTAACCTTAATTGGTGAATGCCCATCAAATGGGCCGTACCGGGCCCAGATCAAACCGAAACGCTACATTTTTTTCGACATCTTTAAACTCTAGCTAATTTTGGGTCAGTTAATATCACACAGCCACCGATCCGGTGCCTGGTTCCACACTGCCACCCATTCAAAAATAGCATTTTTTCCCACATTTTGAGAAATGAATGTCACCGTATCGGGACAGTCTGTCATCACATGACCTTGCGTCAGTGGAAAATATGATCACAGCATTGAAAGACCCCTATATCTATGGTTTGAAGGCAATCCACCAACTGTTGTGCCTCCCGCAGCTGATTTCGCACTTTCAACCAAAATTCTTCCCGTCAGGAAACTGATCGCACCGTATCGGGATCAAATCTCAAGGAAACCCCTAATTTTCTTTTTTCATTATTTAGGTGGGTCCGAAAGCTACTCAAATCTAATCTGTCAGGCTCACACTCCCACGCCTCTTATCTCTCTAATGCTGTAAACAAAAATCAATCCATCTTTGGGACATACCTGAAACATCACCCGTATCGGAGCCAAATGTGGTCATGTGATATATTGGGTTAATAGCACTTGATCATCATATCTATAGCATCCTAAATCTATTCGCACAGGGCTTCCCGGGCAGTCCTCAGGATGAACTGACAATTCTTTTCTTCCGCTACCATAGTCAGTGTCAGCAAGTGGGAGCAAACTCCGATGCCCCGTATCGGAATCAAATCATTTCAGAGCACATTTTAATTGCTTTTACGGGTCAGGTATGTAGTGGAACCACTCAAATCTATTTTTTGGGACCAAGGAACCTAGGCGTCATCACTATAGCTCAAGTACATTAACACAGTGCTCACCAGTGCATACCACCCAAAGCTACAAAGTTGTGACAGAATCGGAAGGGATTCACATCATGTGACTTTGCAAATATGTCACACATTTCATGACTGTGTGAAGATCATGTGACTCCGGATTCACCCAAATTTAGGTCAAAACTTAGGGTAGATTTGTGTTCCCAACCACTCCATGGATAAACCTAGCATCAGCTCACTTCAGAATCCAGTCATCACCTCATTCTCAATCTGTTAATCAATAAATGCCAGTGTGTAATGATTAAATTGTTTCAACCTAGGTATTTCGAACAGGTGTAATCGATGCAGTTGGGGACTATGTTCAAGTAAATAAACAGCACAAGGCATGCATGTGCATAAAATCAAATTTATCTGAGTGATTTGAATAGCGGTAATTGGAGTACATAAAACATACAAGTGATCAGAATTTATTCTAACAACCAGCAGATGTTCTCATCCTTAATACAGGTAATTTGGACGAAGATTTTGAAGCAGTGTCTCGTTCTCATCAGCCCCACCTCTTCCCATCTATGAAGATGACATCATCAACTGTATGTAAACAAAACATCGAACTGTTAATAACGTAGACTTCCATTTACAGTTCAAAAAGGACCCGAATTAGGGTACAAAAAAGGACGATCCACGTCGATCATGTATGTGAGCCTTCCTTTGCCAACCCGAATTGTACCCTAACCCATTTTTTGGAGCTATAAAAACGGTCATATCTCTTTGGGTTCCTTGTTCAACCTCAACAACCATCTCAACGTTTCCCTCAACGTTTATTCCCTCTACTGAAATGTCATTCAACTCGACCGATTGGTAAGTTCCTTCCACTATTTGAGAATCTTTTCTTATATGCTTCAGCCCTTTTTGCCCAGAAACGTTTGAAACTCCTGAAGAACGCGACACTCACGCGTCAGAGCACTCGTCGACGCGTAAGACTGCCAACATGGAGCTCAATGGTGAGTTTTGAGCTGTTTCGACGCGTTTTGATGGTAGCTCAATGCCATACAGGCATCAGAATCTCCGTGACTCTTGTGGACCCCGACCATGGCATATATGCGTGCCCTGGACCTTGTTCAACACGAAGTTCCCTAGGAGGAGTATACCTCCATATCACCCAAGAACATCCAGTGCGTTTTGCAGCATTTAATTATCACGATTCACTAAAAATCATATTAGACGATGTTCATAAACTTGAAACGAAAACGAGACGAAGCCGACCTTCCATCTGGCCTACAAACGCCATCGTCATCACCTCCGCTTTTTAGTAGCACCTACATTGGTCACAGTGCCGCTCACCATGGTAGCGGTGGATCCAACCATCAATACACTCCCACCAACATCAGCCCTGCGGTTCAAGTCGTCAAAATCCTTCGTGTTAAACCACCCGTATTCACGTACAACTTCGCTGCTGCTACTGGCCAGCATCCTCATATGGATGCCTTGTTAGACTTTGTAGGGACTTCGCTCTCGAACCTCGTTGATGGATGCGCTTTTCATGGGATCATGAACCATGATACCCCCTCAAGCCACCGCAAGGTCTATCGGTGTTCGGAACCTCGCATTGCAGATCACGGATCGGAGTACAAGTCCACGTTCACAAAAGCACTTCATGGACGGCGACGTACGGTCTGCTTCAGGTGTTGGTGTCCAATGTTGCCATCCTTCGAGAACCATCCAGACGAGGTATGCGAGAAAGGCACCAACCATTCGAACAGGAACCATTGGGAGGACTGGTTCCGTGTCCTCCCATATCTAATATTTCGGGTAAAGGGTTTGCGAGATGTCGTTTTCCAGGAGCTTGGAATCGACGAATCTGTTTTTCATTCCAACATTCTCTCCTATGCTGCCTGGGTGACGTTGCCAGCTGGAACCGACGATGACCGTGTAACCAACCTTATCATTCTAACAGCGACCTACCTTAGCCTGCGCATAACGGGCAAGATATTACCCCCCAGCGATGGATTTGAACTTGACGGTGAGAAGCTCTTGCAGTTTTTACCCTTTATCCTTTATATCTTAACGATCTCCAAAAGATGAAGTACCCGCTCCGCATTGATTCAACACTAGGGATTTTATTGGTCAGTTGCGCTATCCTTAATATGTTCATTGCTTACCTGAATTGATTCCCAGTATATTCCATTGCATTCGACTCTTATGAAACTTTGCTACTTGCCTAAACGTTGATCAAAAATGCTCTTGTTATTGGACTCATAAACGGACTCTTTTCCACCTTTCATCATCCAGGGAATTACTTATGAACGCTTGCACTATATCACGCTACAACCATACCGTTAATATTAGGAAGCCTGGACTGTATTGCACTGTTAATGACTCACCTGTACTGTATTATGCTTGTACCGCCTTCATTATCCCATTAGTAGACTTTCAATGAACACTTGAACTGTTGCACGCCCTTACTCAGGTTAAAAATGGCCCAAATTTGGGTCAAATTCATTAACTGTAACGTTCAGACAATTTGTACCAAGAGATCACATATCTTATAAAGTTATGAACCTTCTCCGTTTCTGTAACTGGTTCCTTGAACCATTTTACAAGCTCGGGCATGCGTCTCACCTGGAACGTTGTGATTCCCAACTCCTTTGCAAAAATCTCCTCAAAAACCCCTCTATCTGAACGGCGTTCTGTGTGAGCAAATATAAGGAGAATAGGTGGGGATGATGGGACGAGCTTGGGTGGTGTAGACTGCGAATCATGAACCTGGTAGGGGCAGCGGATTGGTCATAAGCTTGCTTCATCGTTGGAGGAGGGTGGTTGCAGGGTTGTCGGAGTGGAACCCAGCAATGCCAGCAGAACGGCCATTCTCGTTTGGGCTCCAGTATATCTTAATTGATTCTGTAAGTTGTTGAACGCCCAATGACGTTTATGGATAACAGTTGGCATATGTTGCTGGTTATATACCCAGCAATCAAGCAGTGTTAGCTTGCGCAGAGTCGAGTATGTGCTTTAACAGCTCAACTGGCGTTCCCCCGCAGATATCGTTCACGTAGACCAGCTGCATGAGTGTCGACAGTGATTGGTACCAGTTCAGACAGTGGATTCGATGGGTTTGAAGGTACAAGAGGTTTATCGAGTTGGGGGAAATCAGCAACGCTCAGCTGGAATGGAATCTAGAAAATCAAGTTAGTCAAACGTTCATAAACGTCGAAACAACCATACCTTAGCAGCCTTTTCACAATTCGAGCAGACTTCCCCATCCACGCAACACACGACCAACTTTCCCTATCCAACGCTGCAAAACCAAGACGTAGACATTCGGAAGACTGGAGAATATGGCGCATCTCTCCCGGCCAATGTGATCTGGGTTACTGGGTTCAAGGGCAGGGGGGAGAGAGGACCAAAACGTATAGCAAACAGAGACGTTCTGATCCCGTCCAGATCTCCCAGTCTCTTGCACGTAGTTGATAAGCTCCCAAGGGTCTTTGTGAATAGTGACCCTCACATGGGAGTAATCAACGCCTTGCCCGAAAGCTAGAGTGCAAACCATCCAACGATCTTTGGGCGTTTTACCTTCTCTCCATCTTTTGCTTGCCTCAACCTTCTCTTTTTCGCCCATTTGTCCATGAAAAATAGGACACCCAAGCCTGTCCTCATCACCTAACCACTTGACGTTCCCTATTGTCCTACAGAATATGAGTCCGCGATCCTCCTCTGTAAACCGACCTCCCTCAACGTTTACCAAGTTGATGATTCGAAAAAAATCTCATCTTCCTCCTCCAGACGTTCGACTTTGTAACAGAGGTTTCGACGACCTGTATACCGACGTATCTCATCGACGAGATTAGCATCCGTGATCTTCATTATCTGAAGAAGGTATGGAATGGATCGAGGCATGAGGGTGGCGGAGAGAAAGGTGATTGGAATTCCAGTGGCAGTGAGTCGATGGAAGAGGCGGAAGCAGGGGCGATAGGTATCAGCGGTGACGATTTGGTGAGCCTCGTCAATGAAAACCCGAGCAAGTTTCCCCTCATTCCGTCGCAGGTGAGATAGTTGGAAAACTCCTCACTGGCTGCTACGTGGGCGGAAACAAGTATCAGCTCAGCTGTATGGACGTTAAGTTGCTTATCGTGGTAAACTCCACCATTAATGCCCTGGGACTGTAAACGGAGGCGTAAATCCTCAGTAAGAGCCACCAAGGGACTGACAATAATGAAGAGCTTCCCAGGAACAAGTTTCGGTGCACATAGGAAAGCCATGCTCTTCCCGCCACCTGTCTCAGAACACCAATAACATGCAGTTGGAACGGACCTGTTGATCAGCTGGGCTTGTTCGGGGCTCGTAAAGGTTTGGAAAGGCGACGAACACAGCCCGAAGTGCGTCTTGACATCAGGATGGACAGAAGGACGGCGCGGATTTTTATAGGTGGGTACTTGGCCTCCAATATGAAGACGTTCAACGAGCTGGTCCCAGTGATTCGAACATCCGCGCAGGAGTACTGTGTCCGTAATTCAAACCCTTCAAACTGTGACCCATTTCAGCCTGAAAAGAGCGAAAGTGCTCTTTGATTAGCAGGTTGGTGCCATTTGAGTTCTCATAAGGCCCTTCTAAAGAATATGAAATAAGTAGAACCGAATTGTATGGAAACGTACCGTGTTGGAGCAGGAAGCTTGCTGTGAAGCACTGGATGAACAAGGCCCATGAACGCTGCCAACGTAAAGAAACCTGCTGCATGTGAGCAACAGCATCTGGCGCTATGCGTGTACCGTGTGCAACATCGTCCAGTCCATAATGTGCTTGACCCATCTGGACGGATGGTTGAAAGATTCATGGACGGCGTAGGCTGCCTGCACTTGTCATCCTCGTCCTTCATATCAAGAAACCCACAGGACGTTGAGGATATCAGAACACAGGCCATAAACTGACGGAAATCAGCAAGTTTGAGTTCTACGCCTGCATTGATTCGGTTATGTTCACCCAAGGCCTTGGTAAACTCTGAGCTTTCCATTGACTTCCACGGCAGACAAACACGTCGTAAAAGTAGGGCGTGCAGGCCATCTTATCTGCTCCCATGTAGCAGTTGAGATAGCCTGCAGCTTTGTAGGCGACCAAGATGATGAGGATGAGGAGGCGGTTGACTTGGAAAGCAGGGGTTCGAGCTATAATTCGCCCAGCGCCAGTAATGGATTGGGTCTTTGAGTATTCAGTGATGAAAGTGAGGAAACCGTTTATGAAAAAAACGTTGCGAGTATTACGCAGGTGGTTGGCAAATAGGAGCTTTTCCATCTCCGTACCTCGAGCTCCACCTCCCCAGGTGGTAACGACGAGGTAGAACAACTCACGTACAATCTGGTCGAGCTCCGAAAACCAATCACTCACACGTCCTGAAAGGAACATAAGTATATAGCCTGTAGGTTGTTTTGAAACTCACGTCGATTTGCCACCAACTTTCCATCGACCCAGCCAAATAGATTCGTTTTTTCAATTAGATGGAGTAACAGCCGGTCAGAGAACTGTTCTAGACCGTTCTCCTCTTCCCAATGAATGAGTATCTTTCATTATCGTTGCTCAAACGATCCCTGAACCATCGAGTTTGCCCCACTTCATCCGGAACCATACCCTGGTCAATATGGTCAAGGATATCCAGGTATTCACAGCCGCGGAACAAGGTTTGAACCCTCTCAATTGTGGTGAGAAGTGTACGTTGAATGTTTTTGAGAAAAGTGGGTATATGGACAGGGAACCCATCAATAGAGAGGGTCTTGCGGTCTGGCGACCAGAGGAAACGAGCAAGCCCTTGTTGGCGGTAAGCAATAGAGCTGATAAGGTGCATGCTCTGGCGTAACGAATTGAACAGAACCTGCTTTCCCTCTGATATGAATTCACGGAGAGTATCGAAAGCGCTGAAAACATTTTAGTGTGGATAAATTCAAAGCCTTTGAATACATACGCAAGGTAATCGCCCCCAAGCTCATGTGAAATTGAAATGAGCTTCTTGGCAGCAGTGGCTCGAAGAGACCACTGGATATATCCAATAAATGGACTAATGACGTTTGCTCGAACAAATTGGCCATGGGGCTTGAGGTGAGCTGCGACAAGAAACCGGGTAAAGGGACAGAAACGGTCATCCTCAAGGAATTTTGTGCTGGGTTTTTCAATCAAGACCCAAACGGTCTCATGAATCAGTGCTTACACTCGGATGCTACTGCGTTCTGCTCCCCGAGCTTGCTGTACAGCTGCGAGAGGCAGGATTGTACGTCTGGATGTAGGAAAACAGGAAAGTTGTTCACTGGGTTCTGTTGGTGAATGATTAAGAAGGCTAAAAACCGTGTAATGTTGTCTGCATCGCGTTCTACAGTCCTGCCAAACTCTTGAGGGCGCCGAAACGGTTTGTTTTTCAGGGTTCGCTGGTAAAGCGTTAGAGATATAAAGTTGGATTGGTCAATGGACGAACTTTACTTTTGGCGTTAGTAAATAACGCCTTGCAAGGACGGGAATGGAATCAAGTGTTGGAACAATGTCTTGGTAGTAACCCGAACGTAGTCGCGGAGGAGAAGGAAGGATGCATTGGAGAAATGAAAGGAGGCAGACGCAGTTTGGATCAGTGCGTCAGTGCTCACGCCATCTAGAAGCTCATCCCAGTGGGATTGAGCAAAAACGGCACACTTTTCCTGCTCACTGGAAGCAAGGGTGAAACATCATCCTGCTTCAAGAGATTACAAGCCTCCGCTGATTCCAAAACCAGCTCTAACCCTTTCGGGATGAATTTGGTCGATGGAGGGGGCTGTACCTCTATGTATGAACGATACTGCTTCACTGTGTTCAGGGACTGGCACTTGACGTTAACAGAGGAACGGTTTCTGACTGGGACCATTGGGTGATGGGTTACTTGGTGCTCGCGCATGGATTCCCGATTGACATGGACATGACCATGGCAGTCCCCAATCGTGCATTTGATGCCATTGACAACCTCGACTCCAACGATTGGGTCAATTGGCCCATTGAGGGGATCAGGGGGAGATGGACGGTGGCCTCCCAGTGAAGTGATTGCGGCAAGGATTTCAGGAGCAGGAGGGAGACGTGTACGCAGGATTTGTTTTGTATTTTGGTAGTGTTTTCGTTGCTTATGGTGGTAAATATTCTGATAATTCAATATTTTTTGGCATCCAGGTTCCATACAAACTACGAAACGGTAGATGGGGTCTACTTGAATACCGTATTGTAGCAGAAAGGAACGACAGCTGTCAATGTTCTGACTGGCAGAAGGTGGGAGGTTCTCGACAGCTGAGTCCATGTCTACGTCTTCACCGCCGTCGTCTGAATCAGACTCCTGCCCTAAAAATGATCATGAGTGAGGGATCGTGTATACTTGAGGGAAAAGCGCACCATCTGGAATATATTCCGATCCAATACCTTGTCCATCTTCCTGCTGTTCATCCTCTGTAACGTTCTCTTGTTCTGAGTCGACGTCCATTGATTCTTCTGGTTCTTCCCTTATATTCATGTCAGACATTGGACTGTCTGGAGACCTGGGAGGCGATACAATTGCTGTAGACGGCTGTAAGGGCAAAATTGGAGGTATAGGGGATCCAACTATGCTCGTAGGTGCTTGGGGAGGGGGTACACCTCCGCTGGACAATTGTAGAGCCGCAGATGTATAAACAGCCATCGAAGTTGGGTCGATGGGGTTGGAAGGGGGTCGTGGAGGCGTCGATTGTTGGAAAGGGATATCATCGTAACCAGGATCATTGGGAGCAGGGTGGATTACCTTGCGTATCATGTTGAAAACTTTGACAAAGTTAAACCGCGCATGTGACTCGGCAGAGCAAGCACAAGGCATTTTGCCATCTTCACGACGTTGGAGAACAATGGACATTCCTGGGATCATTGGTAAGTGTAGTCAATAACGAAACAGTTGGGCAACACACCGTTAAACTGAACTGTACGGATTGGAGAGTGGTACATTTTTCCATGAGCCTCGGCATCTTTTCCATGAAAAGGAAAAGGGCAGTAAGAGTCCCTGCAAACGCTAGAAATTCCAGTCAGTACAAGGGAGGTATATGAAAAGACAAATTGAACTTGCAGTTTATTTATTTTCTTCGGGGGCATTGCTATTTCCAGTATCAATCAATGAGGACGTTAGGGTTATTGTTGCAATAAAATTATATTATAGGGTGGCTGCGAACAAGCTAGGTTAAATTTTAGGTCGACAGAATGTTGAAATTGAGGTCAAGAGGAAGGGATTAATAAGCGCTATTCTGGCGCTTATTACTTTGTTCTATTTTCCAAATATAGCTTTGGAAAATCGTTGAGGCTGGTATTTCGTAGAACGATCTACAGCAAATTCTGAACCAGTTGCCAAGTCGATTTAACTCCTCCTCTCTACAGAATTTCTGGGTTGTGACCAAGATCTTGAAGCAGGCAACATTGCAGCGCATAAATGCAACCTATGTTGAAAATGCAAATATACCTTACGGCTATATAATAAAATTCTCCAAATGCATAGTATGTGTCACCTGTTCATCTCCAAATGCCCCTACTTACTTTCTCTCGCCAGATAGTTATCATAATCACTCATCCACTGGTATTCTGAACTGCATTCGCTGTCGTCGAGGACGTTGACCGGGTCCGAGGGATATATGGCCTCACTGCTGGTAGCTCCACCACCGCTGACAGCGACGTTAACGATGGTGTTTCTCTGAAAGTGAAACTGTAATCTTGAGTTGGCGTTGTTCCACTGTGAGCAGTGACAACGACATGCTCAGGCAGTGATACAAGCGGCGTTGTTGGAGGTGCAGATAGACTGGAACTCGGAGTCAGTGATGATGCAGGTGGCGGTATCATTGGGGTCAACGGTGCGGACAACGGAGTAGATGAGATTGGTGTAGAAGTTGGAGATAGTGGTGAAGGAGTCAAAATAGACCCGTACTCATCCGGGTCATCTATGTGTAAGGAACGCGGTGCCGGTCGTTCAACCGTTGCTTCGAGGAGCTGCATTGCATTAGCAATATACTTATCAATATGGCTAAGAGAAAGTCAAAATGCTTACCTCTCTCCGTAACTCCTCTCCATCATACTCCCCCTCCATCTCTTCCGGCCCAAGCAACACATTTCCCTCCCGGAAAACTTCGCCTTCTTCTGCTACCCAGCTTGAGATCTGTTAAGCAAGATAGATGATTAGATATCAGATTGACAAATAACGGGACCAATTGGGCAAGTAAACAAGTCAAATAAAACTCACCGGACACCTGCTTCCACCTCTCCATCCCACACATTTCCAGAACTTGCATCCCCATCCTCTCGTTCGACTTCCCCACCTCCGTCATTCTCTTCCTCCCCAGACTCACTCTTTACTTCGCTCTCTGCTTCTATGTCTCCATTCAATAACAACACCCCCGAAGCACCTATCGTCTCATTCCTCAACAACACTGCAGTCGGACACTGGCTCGTGTTGAACTGGCTCGGGAGGCGTACGAGCGTTGCCTTTATCTTTCCTTCTGGGGCTATTTTTATCTTCGTTCACTTCAGATGGATGCGAAGTGTTTGAGGGAGTGGTCAATATCAAGGGTACTTGAGTGTGGGATGCTCCTTTCTTGCACTGCGAAAACCGGACTTGACGAGTGTCAAGGGGATGTACTTGGAGGGGAATCAGAAATAGCGAAGATCCCATGTGTAATGTTTATAGTCGCGGAGGTTGGAGAGGTTACAGTTGCAGGTGAATCAATAGCAGTGGACAATGTTAGAGATGTCGACGTAGAACTGACAGATGGATTAGAATCCGGATTCGGGGGAACCTTCACACGTAGAGTAGGCTTTGATTTCGTCTTCTCGTACACAATCCCTTCAGAATCGATGAGTGGTTGCTCTCTTCGTTCCTTGTGAGAGCAGCTGCCCCGCAAATACATTCGAATGGTTCTCGTTTGAGCGGCCGTTCTCTATATCAGCTACTACTCCATTTCATACACCCTCACTATCCTCCCTGATGTCCTTCGCAATGCCGCTTCTCTTGGTCTCCTCAACGAGAAGTTTTGGTTTCGAAGCCGTGAGATAATGGCTATGGTTATGGCTGATTCCACTCGAAGAGGATCCACTGCCAGATACAGCTTAGGACAACTGAGATATCTTGCGTTCAATGCTGTTGTAAGCTTTAGATATGGATGGGTTAGAGGAGGATGTGAAAACAGCGATTGCCTTTTGGCAAATCGCGTCTCGGCAACCGGATCGAAAACGCGAGCACGGGACCTTGCGTGAGCAGTCATGTGATAGCGTTGTTTATTAACAGGCTGGCCACAGTTTTTGAACGCGCCCCCACCTCTTTCCCTCGTCTGGCAAACAAAATAAAAATAGGTAAGCCTATAATTTTCAATTCTATAGTTCTATTTCTCGAGACCGCCCTCGAACGTTGAAAGAGACCCGAGCCACTCCATAGGCCAGGGTTTCAGTCAACAAACGAGTCAACGCGTCGTTGAGACACGTTGACTCGAACGTTGAGAAAAACCCGAGCCATTCTATAGGCCAGGGATCTGCTCAACGTTCGAGCCAACGCGTCTCTCGTTGAGACGCGTTAATGGACTTGTTCGTAGCTCCAACGTTGAGTAAAATCCGAGCCACTCCATAGGCCAGAGGTTTCGCTCAACGTTCGAGCCAACACGTCTTCGTTGAGACGCGTCGACTGGTTCGTTTTGTCCCATTCGCATGCCAAGTCCCTCCAGAGACCAGGATCGCGAATGGAATGAAACGAGTTGTTGAACGACCTTTGCTTCCACTTAACATTTTGCCAAGGCCTTTAGCTCATCGTACTTACTATTTGTTTACTAGTTTTGAAATAGATTATACGATTCAAATTGTCAAATTGACCAGTATAACTTGTGTGCCGAATCGAGAAAGATAACGCGTTAGGAATTAAGCTGAAGGGTTAGGAGAAATCGAGGAGGGAGCTGTTGAAGCAATCAGTGAGCTGTCTTCTCTCGGTCATAAGCTGTGTTCTTAGAACTGGCGCATGACGTTGGTCATATTTCTTCGTTTTTGCCTTGCTTGCAAATTCGATATTTCGATTGATTTATGTGTTGTTTTCTCGTTTAGCTCAACATTATAACCGTCACACGATCGCGACGCCTCTGTGAAGGAAGGACGGTAAAGGCAAGACGGTCTGTAATGTGTAAGTCTGTCTACCATTGTTAATTCTTTCCTACTCCGTCCACTCACGCAATCCCTCACATTTGACCGCCCTTCTCCACCAGCTGTGGCCTTTATTACAAATTACACGGCTCTGCTCGACCCATCACATGAAATCGGAAGTAATCAGGAAACGTCAAGACACGACGCCCATGCTGCGATGCAGGCCAGGAGCTTTCTTGAGCAGCGAGCGGGAACGGTTACATTTACGGAGGTAAATCTTAACCCCCGTTTTATTTCTATGGATATTTACTGACATACCGTATCAGACCTCATGCCTATTTCCACCAGTAACGGGCCCAACGGCTCTTGAGACCATGCGTTTTCTGTGTCTCCTGGTACTGGAGCCTCTCGACGGGAATTCCCCCCCTAAGAAACCATCTCCAGTGAACTACGTGCACTCACTCACCTCAGCCACATCTACTTCACATTCCCATTCCACCCACTCGGTTCCTTCGCCTACCTTCAAACCAGACTCATCCACCGCTGCCAATGTTCTCGCACTGTAGGCTTGATGAGATGGGATTAATTGATGATCATGAGGGTCCGAAGCTGGTCGATTTGGAGAAGTATAAACTCGGTGAAGCAGTCGTGAGGAAAAAAGTTGTGTTCGTGTGGATTTATATCAGTTTCGTTTCCTCTCTGACTAGGAATTATTTCTACGAATAGACGGTAACTCGATCTATCTCACTCGCGATATCGGTGGAGCAGTAGAACGATACGAAAAGTACAAATTCGACAAAATGATCTACGTGATATCCTCACAACAAGGCCTTCACGTCGCGCAGTTCTTCAAAGCTCTTGAGCTTATGGGGTTCCCTTGGGCTAAGGATCTCGTTCATGTCAATTATGGACTTGTTCAGGGTATGAGCACCCGAAAGGGAACCGTCGTCTTCCTGAATCAGATCATAAAGGAGGCAAAGACGGTGATGCACGAGCAGATGCAAAAAAATGAGGAGAAATATAACGCTGTGGAAGGCCCGGAGATGACTTCTGAGGAACTTGGGATTACTGGGATCAAAATACAGGATATGGCTGCCAAAAGGTACGTGAAATGGCAACGGTCGCTCATCGTGATGATCATCTCAATATTTTCCAGGATAAGCAACTATACCTTCAACTGGGACCGAATGCTATTCTTTGAAGGCGATACCGGTCCTTACCTCCAATATGCACACCTTCGTCTAGCCTCAATCAGTCGCAAGAATCCACATCTCCTACCTTTACCTCCACCTTCCGAAATTAACATTAATCCCCTCATTACTTCAGCACACGCGCGAGAGATTGCGTTCCTGTTGGGTACATACTCTGATGTCGAAACGCACGAGCTCAGTGGCGTGGTGACATTCGCGTTCAGGTTGAGCCATGCAATCTCGAGTGCTTGGGAAACGGTTATTGTAAAGGGAGAGGAGGATATAGAGAAGGGAAAGGCGAGAATGTGGTTGTATGAAAGTGCAAGGGACGTTTTGGCTGCTAGTATGAAGTTGTTGAGTATCAGGCCTTTGGAGAGGATGTAGTCTATACTTAATAGAATGATCCTATGCGTGACAGGAAATCAGAGAATCAATATTACAAACTCGCAACCGTTGTGAATGCGAAGCGCTATGTTTTTCCTCGAAAAAGCAATTTTGTCGGCCACTCCTAAAAAGGCAAGAAACGCTTAGTCTTTCAGCAACTCCCACACCAATCGACCAAGGGTTTTCAAAACACTTATAAAGTCGAGTGTCATGTTTCGATCATTCAGTCAACGCTCCTCCTTCCGTGCGGCGCGCGCCATTCGCTTTGCTCAGTCTCTATCAAAACCCAAGTATTATCAACAGTATTGAAAAAGAATGCCTCGTGCCTCTTCATCGAAGGTAACGGCTTCAATGACATCTGTATGAGCCTCGGAATTGCAACTTTTACTCTCTTCCATAGCCAGAAGAGGGACCCGTCCAATGTGAAATCTGCCAAGCAGTGATCCAACGTAGACAAGATTTCCCTCGGCACATGCGTACCCACAGCGAGAAGAAGGATGAGATGTCAGTAACCGCATATCTCACGCCCTCTCTTGCGATCGCTGAGGGCTCCATGTACATGTAGCGTATTCAAATGCCCTTGGCCTGGCTGTAACTATGAAAGTCTACAGAGAAGCATCGTCGACATTCATCACCGTATATCTACCGATTGAATTTTTTACTGGTATCGTTTTTGAACTTGTACCTGCTCACTGCAGTACTCAGGAGAAATCGAAAACATGTCCCGATTCTGACTTTGCAACCAGTGACCCCGAATTCTTAACAGGCCACCGGAAGAGATTTCATGGATATCAACCCAAAGCTAAACCCCCCTAAGTCACTGCTCCTGACTATGTGCTCTAGACTTTACGACGCGGAGAAAGCTGCAACCATCCGTCCACTTATCTTCCCTTTTCGACTCCAGGATGTCTTGTCACGAATGTCCCCAATGTTCGACCAGTTGTGAAGAGCTCACTTCGGTCGAGAGAGAGGCCCTCGACGTCTGTTCATGCCTATGTAAAACCGCGGTGTGGTTTTTCCTGGGGGACCAGCAGGAAAACCTAATGCTGCTTTTCGGGCAAAGATCAAGCAAACGACGACGCCACAAATACTTTCGATTACAATAAGTATGTTAATGCGTGAATAATAGCATTCAGATGGACAGCGAATTAATGGGAGCTTTTGGGCCCTCAGATGATCGCAACAATCGTAACAATCGCAGCGCTAACAACAACAACAGTGATACGTCGTTGACGGACGTTTCTCGTGGACATAGTCGTGTTCGAGGTCGCGCAGGATCGTTGAATGCCATAAATGCCCTCGATTTGTCTATCAACAAAGATCATAGCCACCGTTCCAGTCATTCTGAAGAAAGGCATCATATGGGTAGCAATAACGATAACCCTCAGCAAGAGGGATCCAACAATGCAGAAAACCGAAATTCTCGCCCAGAACGACAACGACAACGCCAAATACCCCAAACAATGCCAATGACGAGGACGATGTACTCAATACGATCTTAGGGAGGAGCTGATGGCGGGTGCTCATCTCCTAGTGCTTATCACTCCCATTGGTCGTCGATCAGCTTGTTGAGCTCTCAATTCGATGAACTACTTTTTAACCCCTGTCGTGAGTGATGGAGGGTGTACATGATGCACGCCATCGTCTCTGGATTTGGAAGGTGGGCTTTGAGAGGTTCGATAAGTTGCGACTTGCCCAGTGCGCGTAATTCGTCGAGAGAAACTACCTTGATAGATTCACGAACGGCGTTGATGCCGCTCACGAGAGTACCTGAGGGTTCCACGAAACAAATCAGGAAGAAATGAACCACCAGCACTGCAAACCTTCATAACGTTGGCAAATCGCGTCTCGGCAAACGAATCGCGCGGTTTCAAGACGCGAGCACGAGGCTGTTACACATACATGTCATGTGACGTACGTTTATAGGCCGCCACTCTTCAACTCGCACACCCTCTTGATCTTGCCCTCCAATGATACAAACGATTAAACTATGTAAGCGTTAGTATCTCTAGCTCTAGTGCCCGAGACCGTAGCTCCTACCTCGTGCAAACCTGAGCCTCTCCATAGGCCAGGGAGCTGTGCTCGTATCGAGCTAACGCGTCTCGTTGAGACGCGTTTGTAGCTCCTACCTTGTGCAAACCCTAAGCCTCTCCATAGGCCAGGGATGTGCGCTTATATCGAGCTAAAATGTCTCGTTCTGAGACGCGTTCTTAGCTCCTACCTCTTGCAAACCCGAGCCTCTCCATAGGCCAGGGAGCTGTGCACGTATCAAGCTAACGCGTCTCGTTGAGATGTGGTTGCAGCTCCTACATTGTGCAAAACCCGAGCCCTTCTACAGGCCAGGGCTTTTTGCAGATACTGAGTAACGAACGCGTCTCGACAAGCTCTGTTTCATCTCATCCTTGCCACCAAGTCTCTCCACAGACCAGGGTCGAGAACGAGATGAACTAGGATATGGACGCGCTTTCGCTTTCTTTTGACACTATGCCAACTTATTCAGCTCACCATCTCCTTTGTTTTTAGATTTTCACAACAACGAGCCGGTTCGAACCTTGAAATTCAATGCGTATGACTTGAGTGTGGCGCTTGAGAAAGATAACGCGTTAAGGGCCGAAGCTGAAGGCTTAGGAGAGACTATGGAAGATGGGGAGAACGATTTCGAAGACCTCGAGCATGGAGCTGTTCAGCCATCTCCCAACGATACCCGACCTCCCGCCCCCTCAAATTTCCCAAACCCCTCGTCGAAGAATTTAAAGAAGACATTGAAATCACGGAGAAAACGAGCCGCGGCTGCCAAAGCTCGTGAGGATGCCGGGGAGATGAAGTTGCACGCCGTTCGAGTTGCTCAGGAATCTACGCGTGTTGAGCTTGAAGATTTCGATGCTGCAGCGCTTCCAGTTTCATCATCCGGCTGGCGTGCGAAGCCAAAGACGAAACTAAGCCCCGGGCTGCAAAGGTTATGGAGAAGCACCAAACTTCTAAGTAGCCCTGAGCTTAGGGCACTCAAATGGGACGGGATGTAAGTACCTGTTCTTTTTTTTTTTTTGTACCAACGCTGACCGTATGCCTTCTAGCTCCCGTATAGTGCTCACAGATTCTCATGAGCGTATTATTGCGGTGTTAGGAGGGATTCCTCCAGGCTCTGTGGGTGAGGACTGGTCTAGAACGTCAGATGAAGCAAAGGAAGCAGTGGAGGAGTTCAGAGGAAATAGCACGTTTACCCAAGCTCAGCAACACGGACGTCGAGGGAATTTTTCCTGTCGAACAGTGGGTTTTGGTTATGGGAATGGGCGTGCACAGCCCTTAAATTTCCGCGTCGACGGTGAATCGAACAGAAAAGCGGTCGAAACTTTGCTCAAGAACCCTGCAATTCGTCGTATAGCTGGGTTTCATAAATGTAAGCCGCCTCATTGCCTAACTGTCACGTTCTTATCTGGCCCTTCAAGCTATTTTCAACTCTTATGCTCACAAAATGTATCAAGAATACAAACAAACGCAGAAGGAACTTATTCAACAACATCCTAACCTCTGTCCGAACTTCCCAGGTACACCCTTTGCTGCCCTTAGCGTAAACGCAGGGCCGCAATCGTATTCTCCACCCCACCGAGACGCAGACAACGCCGTTCATGGCTGGTGCATCGATACAGCACTTGGAAACTTCGATCCTGACAAAGGGGGCCACCTTGTCCTTTGGGACCTTGGGCTGGCGATCCGTTTTCCTCCGGGCGCAACGATAGCATTTCCCTCTGCTCTAATAACCCATTCTTCTGTACCCATTCAGAAAGGAGAAACTCGCTACGCCTTGATTCAATTCTCATCTGGGGGTCTTTTCCGTTGGAGGGCCAACGGTTTCCAGTCTGACAAATCGTTTGCTTCGAAAGCAGAACCTTCACAACTTGCAGAGTGGGAGGTGCTTCGGAGGCATCGGTGGAAGCTGTCTCTTCAGAAATTCACCAGGTGGGGAGATTTAGTACAAGGGGATTGGAAGGGTCAACGAAGAACGCAAGCAGGGCTAGACGACGTCAGTGAGCTTAGCGATGCAGATGCAGGTGTCAAAAAATTCCCAGTCAAACGTAGCCGTCATCGTTAACTCTTGTTTCGTGTATCATGTTGCACCTAATTAGCTACTTGCATGCTATCTAGATACGTTGATTTTTTGTAAATATATCCTTACAATGCTGATCTATCCCTGCGCAGAGATGAAGAGGCTGCGGCGACACAACCTCAATCAGATTTGACAAAGACGCAATAGGATCTTGAGACGACTATCAATTTATCATCGCAGCACTTGGAAAAATCAACTTCTCCCAATAGAAGGCAAAGATGCGACATCGAATATGGACCGCTTTGACATCAGAACTTCATAATGGAGAGATAGAATGACTAACGTCGAGTCTCATTTTAACCTCATCCAGGTTACTTACAAGTGCTCGACAAGCCGTAGCATACGTTATGATATGATTTACCCTAGCACCCACACCCATTTACATAGTACGGTCAAACAACGCCCAAAGTTTGGGAGTACTCATTCGGATCGCCTTTTCACCATTGCAGCCATTCACCATAAAGGTTTGGACGCTCTGATCTGATATACGACTCGAACGTCCTTTTAAGAACAGCAGACCAATCCAAATCGCGCTTGTCTGACTCAACAGTCTCTTCTGCTTCGTCGATGTTTTTGCGTTCCTCAGCAGCAGCAGCACCAAAAGAGACGCTCTTGCCTTGTAAAGCTGATCGTGCCATCCGCTCTCCGACACCAAATCTTGCACCTAGATCCGGCCTATTTCTCGTTGGATCGAACGGTTTCCACCTGCGAAGAGAATTATCAGTTGAATATCTCCTAGGTTGAGAAGAGCCGTACCAAAAGTTGTGAAAATGATATGAATATGCTCCTTTGCAGAATCCATTGAAACCTAAAGATTGCGGTGCAGTGCTACTTTGCTGCCCACGGTTCCGAATCTATCTGAAAGGCAGCTGGTGGTGATGATGAGATGATCCCAGAACTTCGAGAGCTCGCTCTGGACGGCCATTCATCGAAAGGTAAGTTTGATCGAGCAGCAAGATCATTCATTTCAGCACCGAGACGTATACGCTGGTGAATATCCGACTGAGTAGCTATTTTTCTGCAGTCATCTGCTAAGACTCACATTTCTGCGCTCATAAGAAGTCATGTCTTCGGTCGGGCGGGTCGACGTTGATTTGCTAGGTGCAGAGAAACGCTCGGTCATGTTTCTGGATGAGTTGTAGCCTTGAGCCTATCCAACTGGAGTCAGCATACAGCTGCAGATATCAATCAGGTAGTTGACAAACAAAAGATTTCTGTGCCCAGCTATTCTCGAGTTTGACAACTTTCTTGTGTATGCTCCGTAAGGCCTGAAGGACGACCGGGAAAAGCTCGCTGAAGGGCATCCGATAGATCTCAAGGCTTGGAAAGACTGTGTATGTCCAGCCTGAGAGCTAGAAGCGTCAGATCAAATTGAGCCCAATGTCATTTGATAACGCGCCTCGACAGATGAGATCATGGCGCGGCAATATTGTGTCCAGAACGAGTTTTCCATCCTCCACTTCCGCCGCCCGTATTACAGCCAGATACACAAGGCATTCTTGACCCTGTTGATGATCCTCAAGCGAACAACTTTCTTCTTGCTCGTAGCTTTTTTCCCAGCTACCGTGACCAAAGAGATAGACAGACATCCGCGTTTTTGAAACTTTGGCAAATGAACCGGTGCGAGTGTTGCGCCATCGAGTCGGCGTGTTGTAGGATCACTGAGGGCGTGAAATTCGCTCAGCCCATGATTCAATGAGAACTTCAAATGGCGGTTGACATGGAAAAGACTCCGGTTGAAGTAAGCCAAAAGGTGTTGCAGCAACATTGAGTACGCTACTGTAGAAACGAGGAAGATGTTTCCTTGGTAGATTGACGGCTGGATGGCCTGGGTCTAAAACAGTTTCTGCTTCTTGGAGAGGTTGAATGGTGGAGGAAGATGCTGGGCACTGTTTCCGAAACTGTTTCCCAATATCAGAATGGAAGATTGAATAATATTCATGTAGCCTACTAGAAGCGAGGAAAGATTGGGAGCCTTTGTGATTCGACTAAGCTCTTTACATTTCTGCATGTAAGTTATGGTGTCGAATAATGGGGCATTCATTACTTAGACGCCTGCTCCTGTAGGCACCGCGCCTGTCAAAATCATTCAAACATTGTTCTCTCATCTCGCCGTATCAAGTTCTTGATACACCCCGAGAGTAAGGTGAGAGGAGCTCGCACAACTGCAAGGCTGATATCGTCCCTCGCCAGATGAAGATTTTGGTATACTGCTGGGTGCACTGAAGCAGTATGAGCAAAGAGCCAGGGAGCTCTCTGAAGCCAATAATGGGAAGAAATTGCCGAAAATCTTGATGGCTGTAACAGGGAAAGGACCTCAACGAGACGAGTACATGAAGGAAATTAATCGCTTGCAAGCTAAATGGCACTGGGTAAGGTGTATAAGCTTATGGCTGGAGGCTGAGGATTATCCGAAATTTCTTGGTGAGCTCAACGATTTGTATTAACATTCCACTATTGCTAAGTTGTGTGTAGGTTCCGCTGACTTGGGAGTATCGTTGCATTCTAGCTCCTCAGGAAGAGATCTACCGATGAAGGTGGTGGACATGTTTGGATGTGGGCTTCCTGTCTGCGCTCTGAATTTTGAATGGTGTGTCACCCTTTGAGCTAGAGAGCTTCGAACTGACTTTCTGGTCCTTAGTCTTCCTGAGCTTGTGAAGGACGGAAGGAATGGACTAGTGTTCAACAATTCTGAAGAGTTGTTCAAGCAATTTGAGGTAAGGAGTTGCCCTCACCGTTCTATCTTCATTCTTCTAACCACAGGTTATCGCTCTCAGTTACTCCTGACGTCTTTTCCTTCTTCTGAGCGTTTGGACGCGTTGCGCACATCCCTCTACCATGCAACGCGAAGTTTGGAAGTTAGTCAATCTTCATCAAATGAACAATGGTGTTCGTGGGATGAGAATTGGAACAGACGTCTGAAGCCAATCATTTTGCGTGGAATACGTGTATGAGTTCGTATACACGAATTGTAACAATCGATATCACTCCTGGTTTTAAGGCTACATACAGGAATAAAGAGACGGTGACAAGACCGCTTAGCCTCTACTGTACTACGACGCTGTTGCAGCAAAGGTCATCGTTTCAATTCGACCTTTCCCTTTACACTCCTATCTATATTACACCCAGAACTACAGTGTACTTCCAAACCTTATTTTTTGCTCACTGTCAAGGAAGTTCGTGCTCACTGTCCTAGACAGTGAGCTAAGCATGGGGCTCACTGTGCTTAGACAAGTGCTAACTGTCTTTATTAGGGGGGTAACTGTGGTATACAATGAGGGAGGTCCTCACTGTTGTATACAGTGAGCTGGTCACTGTGTACAGTGAGCTCAACTAGTCTGCTCATCGCCATGAACAGTGAGCTCATCACTGTCTGAACTAAGGGGGTAACTGTCTCAACTAAGGTGCTCATTGTCATGAACAGTGA
>JANVFO010000153.1:0-37881 GCA_027919855.1 Lentinula guzmanii | reverse complement strand
CCTCAGACATGCACTTTGTTACATGGCACCCTGATATACCTCCTTACTAAGTTGGAGACCTTGTCCATCATAGAGCTCATGGGGCTCTACCTTTGATCAGTTCAATGCAGAAGACAAAAATGTCAATGCAATCCTTGATTGACCAGAACATTGAAGAACAGCCATTTATTCCCTTTCTGCCTTCCCCCTTGTGGATTCTCAGTAGACCAAATCGAGGATGCTCACCTGCAAAATCAAGACAAGTAGTGCTTGATAGTCTATTTGATTTTGCTCAGCCTATAGATATCCCAAATGATATTTTATCCAAAGAGGAATCCCTGCAGTTCTCTGAAAATCTCAATAAGGTTGAGGCAGAGATGGAAGCAGCATTTGGGGAACTCAACACAGCAGGAATTCAGGCTTTACATGATGTGCTAAAGCATCACCTTTGAGGTACAGTCGGGGACAGCCAGACTCGACAAAGATCTTGGTTGAGTTATGCAGGCTTTGAATGGTACCAGAAAAGGATGTAAACCATTGTTCAATGTTATTTAGGACCTAAAGTAATATTAACAACAAGCAGATTTTCTGTGAAGTGAACTTTGGTCTTTTGACCCTCAAAATTTGGCATTACCCAAAGAAAAATCACTAAAAATATGAAAAAGTATGCAAAACACTTCTTTTTTCACACAGCCAGCAATCTGCCACACTGTGGAATTTTCACAGCCTCTATAGCAGTGACTTCGGCAGGTTGAAGGGCTGTTTATTGGGCTGTGAAAAAAAGTAGTGCCTAGGAGCACCTAGGGCCAATTAAGACCGGCCCTTGTTTCTGGCTTTGACCGCCCTTCAAGGAGCCCAGGTCACAGCCATAGAGGCTGTGAATTTTGGGCCGCCTGGCATTTTGCCAGCTGTGTCATTGTAGTTATGATTCCAATAAGAAAAAAGTTGACCATCAGGTCACTTCTTTCAACCAAAAAAAGAAATAATAGGGAGGGGCGGGACTACGGTGAGGGCCCTAACCTTTCTGTAAGGAGGGAGAGATACTGTGTGTAGCCAAACCGGAGCTAGAATGGACAGGGAAGTATTACTTTTTTTTTACCTACCGCCCGGCTCCACACCACCCTAACTTCCCTCCCTGTTACGAACTGACTCTTTTTCATTTTCTTTTTGTCTATCTTATTATACTTTTTCTTTTATCTTTTCCTTTTCTTTCATTTACATACATGTGACAGCCTTGGCATTCTCGCAATGTCAACACATTTCTCTCATGTCTGTCAGACTGTTGACAGACTGTCATTCCCGCGCTGTCAACACAACTCTCTCATATCTGTCAGACTATTGACAGATTGACAGTGTGAGAATTCTCTCATGTCTGTCAACCTTTGACAGATCGTTGTATAGCCTCACAGATATGACGTGAGATAGTTCCCATGGATTCATTTCAGAATATGTATATAAGATAGGGCATTTCTTAGAGTGGTCTCTATCTCTGATCTCGTCTATTCTCCTCGGTAGCTAGACAAGAATCAAAGACCTTTCCTCCCTCATTCACTTTGTTTGACTTGACTATCTCGGCTTGTGTGACGCCTAGTCATATAGTGAGTTAGCAAGTCACTGACAATAGTTCCTGTCGGCTATCTTCTAAAGCGTGATGCCTGGCTACATCGGTGAGCTAGCGAGACGTTGACACTCCCCTCCACCCCACCCTCCCTTCCCTCCCTCTGTTATGTGTTGTTAAGTTTAGTGATAGAACACTCTCTCTAATTGTCAATAGTAGTGTTAGAACACTCCCCAATCGTTCATTATAGTGCTACAACAGTTATTAGATAGTTACAGTACTTATAACAGTAGTTAGCACTTCTTTCCTTCAGTTTACATGTTACTGTTGAAGGTCAACCTGGCACAGTTGATGTTGCACACACTATTGCAGCAAGTAGGCTGTCAGACAACAATGTGTACTCCCGGACAGTAATGCTGTTGCTATGCACTGTTAATTACAAGGGTAGTGTTGTACTAGGGACCTTGTAGATGCTAACAGTACTCCAACAAATACAGAAAGTGAATATTGATTTGATTCCTTCTTTCTACAGTAGGAACAGGGGTTTGTTTGGTACTGTATATACGCAAAATGCATGAGGCGTGAAAAAGGGTGTCCACAATTGTGCGCCTATGCTAAAAGTAAGTGTGTAACATATAAACTGAAGGAGAGATGAAAGAAAGAAGTGCTAACTACTGTTATAACTACTGTAACTATCTAATAACTGTTGTAGCACTATAATGAACGATTGGGGAGTGTTCTAACACTACTATTGATGATTAGAGAGAGTGTTCTATCACTAAACTTAATAGAATGTATGTAGACGGCCTAGATCTGTCAATGCCTTGACAGACATGATAGACTCACGTCAACAATTAATGATAGCATGGAAGCAGCAAGGCTGTCGCATGTTCATAAATAAAAGAAAAGGAAAAGATAAAAGAATAATACAAATGCTTGTGTAAGCACTTACAGTGCTTAACATACCTAAAAGGGAATGGGCGTCTAAAGTACTAAAAGAGAATAAATAAAGAAATGAAAAAGAGAGTTCGTAACAGGGTAATTCCGATCGCGGAGATACTTATGCGATTGTACTGAAGGTGAGGTTGAGAGTGAAATCTATTTGAGATCACTACACTATCAAAGTGCGCTATCAAAGTCGATATTTAAACTGGGGCCCAACTATTCTACTTGATACACGTTACCTAAGGGTCACTAAGCAATGGCTATCCTAGAATAGTATGGCCGGACATGTGGAGTATAAAAGGGGTGTTACAGGTATGCTTCCGGACCTCCGTACAGAGCGTCCGGCTTCGGACGTGGACTTGGGATAATTCATGCTTACTTCCGAGATCGATTGCTTCGATCAAGTCGTACGAAGCATTCGTTTATCGAATGCTAAGTATTTCGACTTTATTGTCTTTTTCATTTATATTGATGACGTCAATTTATATTCTTTATTGTTTTTTACTTACAGCTCTTATTGTTATAGATTTAACAATTAGGAATACAGGCATATAAGCTGTAGTATCTTGTACATAGTTCCTCAGTTTAAATATCAACTTAGATTGCTGCTGAACTCCGTCCGGAACTCTTCCTTCTAATCGTCTAACGATCACATTATAACCGATCATTATCCGGACATCTTTACACTCTTACTCGTCACTCTGAACATTCACCGAACCATACGACGAAGCGGGGGCACTACCGAAAGTAGTGTCAAGGTTCTAGTTCATTCTTATCATCATCCGTTGCAATCGAGCTGACCGATCATCTTCGATTACATCTCTTGAGACTTCGGTTATAAACCATAGTCTCGATTCATTCCGATTACTCTCGGATCATTTCGATTCGTCTTTTACCTTCTAAGACTCGACGGAACCTCACCGGCACAGTCTTAACAGTATATTTAAACTACTACTCGCATTCATCGCTATCCATTCTATACTCAACAATCCATGGCTCCTCCAATGACTCGTCAAGCCCGTAGGAACAGGCCAAGAACGTTGACCGGCACTACCGACAACTCGGACGTTCCGACGCAGGCTGAAGAGCCAAACCCTTTTGTCGCCAACGCGCAATCTTTCGCGCCCTATTCAGAATCCATTTCGGCCTTAGGAGGTCGAAGAAGAAACAACGTTTTCGGACCCACTACTGCAGCATCACTACCAACAACTGAAGTAGCACCTGAAGTTGCAATCGGTGGAACGACCGAAACGATGGATTATGAATTCCAAACTCTATACACTGCCTCTGGAATGCCTGTCCAAGTCAGGACACCGCGAAGAAACACTCACATCGCTACGACATCATCGAACACCATCATACCTCCGTCTCCAACGGCAGCTACGATTATGGGACAGATTTTATCCCGTAACACGCCAACAGGACCTCAAATCCCGGAAGGACCGGAAGATGAGGAAGGAGAAGATCTCGAGGGTAATATCAATCGAGAAAACCAAGATGGTGAGGAAGTAGTCAATGAAGAGCCGGCTGATCCGGAACTACCTGGCGATGGTGGACCGGATGGACCGGGAGGACCAGGCGAACCAGGCGGTGGTGGTCCCGGAGGACCGGGAGGTCCAGGGGGACCAGGTGGAGGATCCGAAGGCTCGAATAGTCCCCGGAGACCATTTTTCCCACCAAACAACAATGCTTCCGAAAGGGAGTTTCTTCAAACGTTCCAAGCTTTCCGAGGAACACTCGATGGGTTAGGTAATGCTATAGCGAACTTACGACCAGAACCTTCCGAATCGAGCAAAGCAAAAGTAAAGGAACCGGACGTATTCGATGGTTCCGATCCTCGAAAGCTCAAAACATTCCTCGTTTCCCTTTCATTAGTCTTTCTTGATCGTCCTAACTACTTCACTGATCAACAAAAGATAGCTTACGCTCTCTCTTATTTGAGTGGATCCGCTCGCGAATGGTTCGAGCCGGATATCCTCGATCCGGACGCGATCGCTCTTCCGATGTGGACGAGCTCTTTCACAGCACTGGTGAAAGAGTTACAAGACAATTTTGGTCTTTACGACGCGCAAGGAGATGCTGAGGATAAGTTGGGGAACTTGAGAATGAAGGAGAATGAATCGGTTCGTAAATTCAACATTCGGTTCAATTCACTCGCTGCTCTCACCGATTGGAACGCAAGTTCCTTGAAGTGGGCTTATCAGCACGCACTTGCGTCCAGAATCAAGGACGAAATGGCTCGTGTTCCGGAGCCTCGGAACCTCGCCGAATATCGGGCGGAGGTTCTTCGAATCGACAACCGGTACTGGCGGAGGGAAGAAGAGAAGAAACGGGAGTCTTCGAGACAGACCGGGTCGAGTTCGGGCGGTAAGGGTTCGAATTTCGGCAAGAAGGGTTCCCAGAACAACTCTTCTACTCAATCTTCTACCACGTCGGATACTCAGTCTAAAGGCAAGAATAACCCGCAGACTACCGGACAGAATCAAGGGAAGAAGCCTTGGTTCAACAAGAACAAGTTGACCGGAACGAATTTCAACGGTCAATCATCAACTGCTTCGACTAGTCAACAGCCAAAACCGCACCAAAAACATCTCGGACCGGATGGCCACGTCAAACCGGAAGAGAAGGAGAGACGCAGGAAATTCAACCTGTGCATGTTTTGTGGCGGTAAGCACAAATTGGAAGATTGTCCGAATCGAAAATCCAATCAGCCTCGCGGTCGAGCAGCCGAGGTTGAGGATGTAGTTACGGATATCCAATCGTCTTCGGACGATTCGGAAAAATGATCCGCAACTCTCGTACCCCAGTACGAAGCGAGAGTTGCGTTGATCCGGTTCGTACTAACCAAGGGGAAGTAATTCTAAACGCATCCGCTCTTTCTGAATATGAACGATCTCTCCGTTTTTCATTATCTACCGAATTCCAATCGCCAGACGAACCGGCTGGTACATTATCTCTTATTCAATTTCCTTGTTTACTTGATTCCGGTTCCACAGACTCTTTCATCGATTCTTCTTACGTACAGAATCACTCCATTCCGACCACATCTATACCTCCGATTAATCTTCGATTGTTCGATGGTTCTCTAACCGCAAATTCTATCTCGGAAACAACCGAACTATCGGTTCGTTTTCCGACCGGCGAGTCTTTCTTGATTAACTTTTATGTTACTTCATTGGATTCATCTTGCAAAGCTGTCTTAGGATATAGTTTCTTGTCCCGCTACAATCCGTTGATTGATTGGGTTACAAAAACGATTTCTTTCCGAAACACTAATCGAGATGATTTCCACCAGACGTCTTCACTTCCGGACCCTCCGGTTACGGAAACGGAAGTGCCGATTCCACCTCAGGAATCTTTACTAGCGAAACCCGGAACAAATCAATCCAAACCTCGCTCTCGCCTCACCCCTCGTCCACTCTCGGACAAATTTCCTTACGAACCCATTTACTCCTATCCGAGTCTCGCACAAATGGGATCACGTACCGAATCTGCGGTTAAACCGGATGTCGACATCGCGCTTTTAGGGGCAGTCGCGTTCAATCGGGTCTGTAAAGACGCCGGATTCGAACCAATTCTTTTTCGTTATCTTCCTAGCGAACTTACTGCTAAAGGTTCTAGCACTGAAGAGTTTGAAGCTCAGAAGTCAGAATCAACCCTTCCGCAACAATACGCGGATTACGCTGATGTTTTCGACAAATCGTCTTCGGAAGAACTTCCGGAGCATCGATCATACGATCTCAAGATTGATTTAGAGGAAGGCACCGAACCACCACTTGGACGAATTTATCCGCTCTCTCCGAAAGAGCTGGAAGCCCTCCGAGATTTCCTGGACAAGCAACTCGCTGCTGGAATTATTCAGACTTCTTCATCACCATACGGAGCACCCGTTTTATTCGCTCCGAAGAAGGACGGTTCACTATGCCTGTGCGTCGACTTCCGAGGCATCAATCGAATCACAAAAAAGGATCGATACTGTCAGCGACTCGATAGCTTTTATACTAAGCCAGGCGTCACACAGAGAGAATAGATCAAAAGATAATGGATAGTGCAGGAGGAGTATGCCCTCAGATACTTGTCTAGCTACAGAGGAGGATAGACGAGATCAGAGATAGAGACTACTCTAGGAAATGCCCTATCTTATATACATATTCTGAAATGAACCCATGGGAACTATCTCACGTCATAACTGTGAGGCTATACAACGATCTGTCAATAGCTTGACAGACATGAGAGAACTCTCACACTGTCAATCTGTCAATAGTCTGACAGACATGAGAGAGTTGTGTTGACAGCGCGAGAATGACAGTCTGTCAATAGTTTGACAGACATGAGAGAAATGCGTTGACATTGCGAGAATGTCAAGGCTGTCACATGTATGTAAATGAAAGAAAAGGAAAAGATAAAAGAAAAAGTATAATAGGATAGACAAAAAGAAATTGAAAAAGAGTCAGTTCGTAACATCACCCTCTCCTCAGGGCACGAGTTCCACGATGTGCTTGTTGTAAAAGGAAGTTTTCAGATGGTAGTGAAGCGGGATTGGGTTCGGTGTCGGCAAGAGGAAGAGGACGAAACAATTCTGTAGGGAACAAGGAAATAGGGATTTCAATTCGACGGAATATTGCGGGTTTTGGCTCCGTCGGATTCTTTTCATGGAATTCCTTGAGCAATTGGTCAACATTTGTGAGGTTTGATTGCGGTTCCCAGGTCTGTTCATGTGAACCGTATCCTTTCCACTGGACTTTGTACTTGATTCCTCGTCCTACTTTCTTCGAATCAAGGATTTCTTCTGCTTCAAACTCTTCTTCTCCTCCTACAACTACAGGAGGCGGGCGTGTGTTTCGGGGTTGTGTAGGAAAACTAGGTTCTTTATATGGAGTGAGAAGAACTTCGTTGAAGACATTGTGTACATGTTTCCATGTACGTGGGATTTCCAGTTTATAGGAGCTGGCACCTATCTTCTGTTGGACTGTAAATGGTCCGTATCTCTTATTGCCTAATTTCTTCATTGGACGATCTACTGAAAGGTTGGTTCCTTCTAACCAAACCTTGTCACCAACCTTGTACTCTATACCTTTCTTTCTCTTTCCGTCATACTGCCTCTTCATCTCTACCTTTGCTTTCTCTAAAGCTGATCCTACTTCCTTTCGTATCTTCTTCATTCCATCTACGAAAGCTTGTACTGAGGGGTTGTCCGAATTCATTTGAGTTGCCGTGCCTTTATACGGGTGTCTTCCTGTATCTGCGTAGAAGGGAGAGACTTTTGTCGCTGAGTGAACTTTGTCATTGTAATTGAACTCTGCTAAGGGTAACCATTCGTGCCAATTATTTTGTTGGTAATTAATGAACAAACAGAGATATTGTTCGATCTCTTGGTTTGTTCGCTCCGATTGACCGTTTGTCTGTGGATGGTATGCCGTAGTGAAGTTTGCTTCAATGCCTAACAGCCGATAGAGTTCCTTCATGAACCTTGAGTGATACTGTGGTCCTCGATCATGAACTATCTTGCGTGGAAGTCCATGGGTGGAGAAGATGGAATCTCGATAAATCTTTGCCATTCCTTCTGAAGTGACTGTGGTATGGGTTGGTACAAGTCTCAGTCTCTTCGTGAAGTGGTCAATGAAGATTGCGATCGCATTGTAACCGCCAGATTCAGGAAGTTCTCCAATCATGTCAGTACCAATTACTTGCCAAGGTTCAGTTGGAACGGTGTGAGGATGAAGATGTCCAATGGGTCGAGTGCGATGAGACTTTGTCGCTTGACACTTCTCGCAACCTTCCACATACTTTCCAGCATCCCGAGTAATTCCTGGCCACCAGTAATCACGAGTGACGAGTTCCGCTGTTTTGTACTGTCCAGGATGTCCTGCAAGTGGTGAATCGTGGTACTTAGTAAGGATTTTGGACCTAAGTACTCTGTTCTTCGGTACATAGATCCGTCCTTTCCACTCAATAATCCTTTCAGTTTCTTTCCACTCAGGGTTTTTGGCATCGAGGTTATCTTTTACAAGTCAATCAACGTGGTTTCGATTCTTTTGGATTTCCGACAGGAATACATCTTCTGGTGAGGAGATATTAAGGGCGTGAATGAAAAATTCTGGCTTTAGAAGGACGATGTTCTCATTGTCCTTTTCCCCCGTCTGAAGACCTGTCATCCTTGACAGTATATCAACCTTAGCCATTGTCTTTCCTGGTCGGTGAACTAGATTGAAATTATATTCCGCAAGTTCAAGAACCCATCGAGCTTGTCGTCTATTCAGCTTTTGGGGTTTCTTGAAATATTGTAGGTTTGCGTGGTCTGTAAAGATTTCAATCTGTTCTTCAGCTCCAAGGAGATATTGACGCCAATCATCGAGCGAGTCCATAATTGCCATTAATTCCTTGTCATAAATCTCGTAGTTTCTCTCAACTTCATTGAGTGAACGAGATCGGAACGCTACAGGCCACCATTTTCCATTGACAAATTGAGAGAGACAACCACCATTTGCAAAGTCGGATGAATCAGCTTCAAGTCTAAACTTTCCGTGATTTCGGGGAATGAGGAGGACTACTTCTTCACAGATTCGATGCTTGAGTTCATCGAATGCATACTGTTGGGCCGCTGTCCATTCCCAGACTGCATTTCCGGTAAGTTTTGTCAATGGCTTGGCAACTTTGCTAAATCCTCGAATGAATCGCCTGAAGAAGTTACAGAAGCCAAGGAACTGTTGGATATCATGTTTCTTTAATGGGGTTAACCATTCTCGTACAGCTTTGACCTTCTTCGGGTCCATTCGAATTGTTCTGTTCTCAATGATTATTCCAAGGTACTCTATGGATGTTTTCTCGAAGGAACACTTCTCAGGCTTGAGAAAGAGTTTGTGTTCTCGAAGAATATCAAGGACCCGGTTTACAATTATTCAATGACTTTTCAAGTCATTTGTAAATACGAGTATATCATCCATGTAGACTATAACGTGTCCTTCATTTATCAAATCTCGAAGGATATGATTCATGAATCCTTGAAACGTCGCTGGTGAGTTGGTTAATCCAAAGAACATAACAGTTGGTTCAAATAATCCTCGATTGGTCCTGAACGCGGCTTTCCACTCATCTCCTTCTTTGATCCGTATATTGTTGAATCCCCATCGAATGTCCATTTTTGTGAATATTTTAGTGCCCTTCAATTGATCAATAAGCTCCTGAATGAGAGGGAGTGGATATCGATTTTTAATCGTCATTTCATTCAGTTTGCGATAGTCTTGTATTGGTCTAAGGGTACCGTCTTTCTTTTTGATGAAGAAGAATGGTGAGGCCATCGGGGATGTCGAGGGTCGAATTCGTCCGGTTCGAATGTTTTCTTCAAGGAATGCATCCAACGCTTCTTGTTCCTTCAGGTTTAAAGGATATATCTTACAATCGAGTGGTTTAGAACCAGGTGTTAACTCGATTGCATGATCCCAAGGGCGTCGTTGTGGTAATTGATCAAATTCCTTTTGACTGAAAACATCCGGGTATTTGTTTATATACGGAGTGGAAGTGTCGAAGTGTTTTCGTGTTTCTTCTTCCGCCTTCTTCTCTGTCCATTTCCTGGAATCTACCTGTTCTTGTACATATCGATCCCAATCAAACACGAAAAGTCTCTCGCCGTCTTCAAGTACCGCTCTTGTTTGAATGTCTTCAGGCGTCCAAAAGTGAGGATTATATCCGCACCGAGTTGGACATCGGTCAAAAGTAACTTCTGATGTAACCCAGTCAACACTTGGATTATGATGTCGCAACCAATCTAGTCCTAGGAAGATGTGTTGTTCTCCAAGATTGACAACGCCAAACTGAACTCGTTCCGAGTGGTCTCCGATAGTTACACGGACTTCAGCGTATTTGGTTATTGAGCCATTCTCGTTGAGTGTACCGTCAGCATTGTAGACAGGTATTCGAATAGGTAAATCTTTGGTTACAATCCTATGTCGTTTTACGAAGTTTGCGTCAATGCATGAACCTGTGGCTCCACTGTCGACTAGTCCTTGTGTAACTATTTGCCTGTTGTCCTCTAGTGTTTCAACAATGACTGGGAGTTTCAAGCTTTTTCCGTGTGTTCCACGGACGTAGCTTTTCTTTGTTGCGAGACTCTTAACAGCTTTGACTGCTGTTTTCCAGTTCAATGCTCGTATTTCCATGACGGTTTCCTCCGAAGCTTCTCTTATTCGCGAGGAAGGTACCCATGTCCTTAAAAGTCCAACGGCTTTTGGAAGTTCCCCTTCCTTGAGCCTTTGAGCAGTCCATTCAGCCGTGCCAGGTTCGTATCGTATAGGTTTTTTAAGTACTTCGGGTTTTTTATGAGTAAATGCAGAAGCGTGTTTTTCTACATTATTATATTTGATAGTGAAATCAAGCCCACTATCTACTATGTCCGAAGTATTTAATTTAGAACGCTCCACCAGACCTATATCTACTGGGGAGCTCTTATAAAACCCATACTATTCACCCAGGCGGTGAATGAATTCATGTCCATACCAGCTGGTAACCCTGGTACTACATCTACACTATTTACGTTAGTTTCTTCACTAACGTTGTCCGTTCTCTCGCTGCTATAATCCATAAGTTCTACGCTACGAACCGCGGCTTTGTTCTTCTTCGGGCAGTTCCTACTAATGTGGCCTTTTTCGCCATAGTTGAAGCAAAGGCCATTTACCCTTGCTCGATCCAGGTCCATGGGTCGTCCCGAACCTCCAAAGGTCGTCCCGGACCCATCACGTCTTGCTATCATGGGGGTAGACCCTACCACTCGAGGTCCTTCCCATCTCTTCTGCTCTTGCCTGCCATAGGCTTGCTGCGTGGATCCTTGACCACGACTTTGTCCTTGTATGCTGTTACCCCAGCTCATGTTGTTGTATCCGCGCTTCTGTTCATCGTAGCGGCGGCGGATTAGATCGTTGGCGGTGACGAGTTTCTTTAACTCGTCGTAGCTGTCAAACTCCTCTGTCCTCGTTCGGACTAGATCGCTCATGATGTTGAGGCTGACTGCTCTTTCAGCCAACTGAAGAACATATTCGCTCTTCTTGTCATACCCCGCTTCCTTTAGCAGGAGTTCAAACTCCTTGAAAAAGTCATCGGCCTTCATACGACCTTGCTGAATGCGATTCAGTTTATCCATTGCCTCCTTCTTCTGGGAGACGTTAGAAAAACTGCTCTTTAGTTCTTCTAGGAATTCTGCGAAGTCTACGTTCCAATCACCAGCGACTTCATCCTGGTGATCACTGGTGTATACTTCCGCCCAGTCATCAGCTCTGCCTCCTCGAATGTAGGACATTGCTACATTGATGGATTCGTTATCGTTATTGACCTGCTGTGTCCTTCGCAGGTCATGGATGTACGCAAGGAGTGTTCGGAGCCATGCTCGGAACTTGGAGGTATCTCCTGTAAATACGTCGGGTTCTTTAACGATGGTTTTTCGGGAGAATGAGGTGTTGGAGGTGGCAGGAGTAGTGGCGGTAGTAGCGGATGTGTTGGCATGCATGGATTGGTTGGATGGGTCAGACATTTCTGAGCCGAGTTCAGTGGTGAAGGATGGAGTGGGCGTGGGGGATCCTAAATGGATGGTTGAATCCGGTGATGCGGGAGAGGGAGAGCGAGATGGGTATGGGAGTGAAAAATCCTGAGGTCTTGACGAGAACGCCAGGATAGGAGGGTGAGGTGCTTAGAGGTAGAGGCTCGTGTTGAGTTATGTGTTAATCCAGAAGACTGTCTACGTTCGCTCCTCGCGCAACGTTGTCTTTCGAGTCGTCTGCGTGAAAACTTTGCGTTCCAACGTCCCTACTATCGAATCTTCCGAGGAAGAAACTCGATGTTCTGTTGCTAGCCCTGATTTACACTCCTTGGTAGGAGTCAGGCACACTAGAGAGAGTATTTTCCTCTCAGCACGGGTTGAGCCGTACTACAGTGTCTCGATGTAGGTATGTATTAACAAAGTGTTTACGCCAACGCTGGCCTTAACACAGACGAGCTATGGGAATAGGGAGTGGATGGGAGAGGAAACGAGGTGAGGTGGGAAGGTGAGTAAGGAAATGAAAAAGAGTAAATTTAATAACGCAGCGGGGTCCAATGTCCAACCAAATGTCGACGATTTGGGTCGTGACGGGTGGGTCGATAAGGATCTCTGATCTTCTGTCAGCGACTCGATAGCTTTTATACTAAGCCAGGCGTCACACAGAGAGAATAGATCAAAAGATAATGGATAGTGCAGGAGGAGTATGCCCTCAGATACTTGTCTAGCTACAGAGGAGGATAGACGAGATCAGAGATAGAGACTACTCTAGGAAATGCCCTATCTTATATACATATTCTGAAATGAACCCATGGGAACTATCTCACGTCATAACTGTGAGGCTATACAACGATCTGTCAATAGCTTGACAGACATGAGAGAACTCTCACACTGTCAATCTGTCAATAGTCTGACAGACATGAGAGAGTTGTGTTGACAGCGCGAGAATGACAGTCTGTCAATAGTTTGACAGACATGAGAGAAATGCGTTGACATTGCGAGAATGTCAAGGCTGTCACATGTATGTAAATGAAAGAAAAGGAAAAGATAAAAGAAAAAGTATAATAGGATAGACAAAAAGAAATTGAAAAAGAGTCAGTTCGTAACAGATACCCTCTGCCACTCATTTCCGACCTACTCGATGCGCCTCGAAAGGCTGCAATCTACACGAAACTTGATCTAGCCCACGCCTATCATCTCGTACGAATCGCCGAAGGTGACGAATGGAAGACCGCCTTCCGAACACGCTACGGCTCGTACGAATGGAAGGTCATACCGGAAGGCCTTACGAATGCTCCGGCTGCTTTTCAACGGTTTGTCAACACTATCTTTGCAGATTTACTTGATGTCTACGTTATTGTCTACATTGACGACATTCTTGTATATTCAGACAATCCAAAGGATCACGAAAAGCACGTCCGGGAGGTACTTCGACGACTCCGAGAAGCAAAACTCTACTGCAACCTCGCAAAATGCTTCTTCGGTGTCGATACCGTCGAATACCTCGGCTACATCCTTTCACCTGCAGGCCTCACCATGGCTGCTGACAAGATCCAAGTTATCGTCGAATGGCCGGTACCTCGGAAAGTCAAGGATATTCAATCCTTCTTAGGATTTTCAAATTTCTACCGACGATTTATTTACAATTACAGCGACATTGTTATACCACTTACCCGGCTCACCCGGAAAACTGTCGACTGGATATGGACAGCCGAATGTCAATCGGCTTTCGAAAACCTCAAATACGCTTTTACTCACGCACCAATCCTTGCTCACTGGGAACCGAACCGGCCGCTCATTGTCGAGACCGACGCTTCGGACTATGCAATCGCAGCTATCCTTTCGATTATGCTCGATGACGGTGAAATTCATCCCGTCGCATTTCTTTCCCGTACTCTCAATTCTGCTGAGCTTAACTACGATACTCACGACAAGGAACTATTAGCTATTTTCGAGGCTTTCAAAGCGTGGAGACACTATCTCGAAGGTTCCGGAGACCCGATCGATGTGGTCACCGATCACAAAAACCTTGAGTACTTCTCTACCACTAAAATTCTGACCCGGAGACAGGTCCGATGGTCCAAATACCTACATCAATTCAACATGGTTATTCGATTCAGACCCGGTAAACTTGGCGAGAAACCAGACTCTATCACTAGACGATGGGACGTCTACCCAAAAGAGGGGGATATCGGCTACGCCCAAGTTAATCCACAGAACTTTAGACCCATATTCACTAACGAACAGTTCACCACTTCTCTCCGAGCTACTTTCCTCGAGGGTCCGATCCTCCGAGCTTCGATCGTTATGGACATCAACGCTTTACATGAAGCCATCCGCAACTCGCTTTCGATCGATCCGGAATCGGCACTTGGACTCACCTTTGTTCAAGACTCCACTAAACCTCGATGGACTATGGGTGAAGATGGTTTGTTACGACTCGACAATCGAATCTACGTTCCGAATCATTTGGATCTACGGTTACAAGTATTGCGCTACTTCCACGATCATCCACTTTCAGGTCATTTCGGTCAAAACCGAACACTCGAAACTATTCGACGACAGTATACCTGGCCGAAGATTCGAGATTTCGTACGAGATTACGTTGCCTCCTGCACTACATGCGGAAGAAACAAATCACGTCGACATCGACCTTATGGACTACTCAAACCACTTCCGGTTCCCTTACGACCTTGGGACTCAATCTCGATGGACTTTATTGAGGAGCTTCCGATGTCGGACGGCTACAACTCCATTCTAGTCATCGTGGATCGAGCTTCGAAACAATCCATATTCATTAAGTGTCATACTACGATTACATCCAAACAGTTAGCTGAATTATTCGTCATTCACGTTTTTTCTAAACATGGAGTTCCGAACCACGTAACCTCCGATCGAGGTTCCGAGTTCGTCTCTGCTTTCTTTCGAGCACTCGGGCAGTCGCTCAACATGGAACTTCACTACACTTCCGGATATCACCCCGAAGCTGACGGACAAACCGAACGTGTCAACCAGACCTTGGAACAGTACATTCGTATTTACTGCAACTATCAACAGGATAACTGGTCCAGCCTACTTCCAATGGCTGAGTTCGCTTACAATAACGCACCGAACGCTTCGACTGGAATCACACCTTTCTTCGCCAACAAAGGCTACCATCCGAACATCTCGATTAGACCGGAAGTCGATATTCGATCTGACCGAGCTCACGATTTCGTCGCCAACTTAGACGAAGTTCACTCCTTCCTTCGGGACGAATTTCGAACGCTCAGAAAAAGTACAAAGATCAAGCCGACCGAAAACGAATCTCCGCTCCAGAATTCCAAATTGGCGCTGAAGTCTTTGTCTTAGCAAAACACATTCGAACCACTCGACCGACTCCGAAGTTCTCGGAGAAGTATCTTGGACCTTTCAAGGTTATCGAACGCATCGGCACTCTCGCCTACAAGATACAACTACCTGACTACCTTTCTCAAATTCATCCAGTATTCCACGTCTCACAATTGGAACCTTATACTCCAAACCCCATTCCGAATCGTTCGCAACCTCCGCCACCTCCGATTGAAGTCGATGGTGAACAGGAGTTTGAAGTTGCTGAAGTTCTAGATTCGAAGATGGACCGACGCTTTCGACGTTGTCCGTTGCGATACTTCATTCGATGGAAAGGATACGAAGGTACCGATGAGGAGTTCTCATGGATTGGAGCTGATGAAATGCACGCCGAAGAATTACTTGAAGAATTCCATAAACGATATCCACTCAAGCCCGGACCTTTACCGGACATCACCGATTAACTTTCGTATGCTTTTACTTATTACTTTTATTCTATTCTTTTCTCCTTTCTTTCCGAACGGTTGAAATCGACCGGGGGGATAAACGCCATGATAGTTTATTGAGCGTTTATCCCTACCCGGAAGGTTGACATCGATCGAAACTATCGGACATCTCAGTCCTATTTAAACTCAAAGATTTCTTCTAAGTCCATTTCGGACGTCTTCTCGATTACTTTCGAACGATATTTCAAAATGATTTACGAAAATTTATTTAAAGTCCCTGATCGGACTGCAATCGATTTACAAAAATATATATATATAAGTCCAAGATAAAGCAATCGAAGCCGGCCGCTCATTCCTTCCTCCCCTTTCCCTTTCTATCTCCAGTCCTTTTCACCCGATCCTCCTCGGACTCTTCTTCCTCTTCTTCCTCGTCTTCTTCCTCTTTATTCTCCTCTTTGAGCTTCCGAACGCGAAGGATGAGGTACCGGAGCATCTCCTCCTGGAGATTGATTCTAGTATTTAGATCTCGGACGTTAGTCCGGAGATCGTCGATAGTTTGGCTGCTCGTTGAGGCAACCGGACTTTCCACCTTCACTCGTTTACTTCTTCGAGGATAATCGTCCGGTACTAACGAGCACCGGACCTTTGCCTTCCTGCAACCTTTACAGGAGGCAGAACCGGGTCCTACCAATTCGCACTTGAAGGCTTTCAAGATGCATCGACTGCACCGCGATTGCTTCGGAGGTGAGGTTGGAGGTTCCTCAGGATTTTCGTCCTCGTCCGTATCCGATTCGATGTAGTCGTCGTCGTCTCCGGGGTTTGGATCATCGCCTTCTGGATCTCCGGATGGAACGACCTAAAACAAAGAAGTTAGGAACTAGAAAACGAAAGAATAAGATCACTCACCACCATTGTAACCCTCTTCCGCTTTTTTCCAACCACCACCGTCGAGGATTCGCTGACCGGCTGTAATCGAAATAAGCGGTTGAGACGAAGAAACAAATCGGTGACTCACTGAGTTTATCTGCTGTTCCTTTTTCTTCTTTTCGATTTGTGCCCGAACGAGCGCCGCCGTTTCCATTCTCCTATCCATCTCTGCCTTCTTTCGATTCTCCTCGGCGGCCTTCCTCGCTGCTTCGGCAGCCTTCGATTGTTCTTCGGCCATTCTCCTCTCCTTTGCCTTTTTGGCCTCCTCGGCCGCTCTTCTCGCTGCTTCGGCAGCCCTCAACTCTTCTTCCTTCCTACGCCTCTCCATTTCCTCTTTCTTCTTCTTCTCCTCGGCTTCTCTTTTCTTCTCCTCTTTCTTTCAACGGATTTCCGCCAATCGAGCCTCGGCCGCAGCCTCGGCTTCTTCCTCTGCCTTTCTTTGTTCGGCTTCCCTTCTAGCCCTCTCCTCCCTCTCCTCCTTCTTCTTTTGAATGAGCAGAAGCTCAGCTTGTTCTTCGTCGTCGGACGGGCTGTTGGCACGAGAGTTGGCAGGGACATGATGGTAGAAGGAAGAGAAAAGTGGGGACTTAAAATTTTTTCTCGCTTGGTTCATATACTGCGCCATCATTTACGTACTGATCGATCGATCTCGATCTCTTCACTTTTCACCAAGTCACAGTTCAAGTTCGAACACTTGGTCGGATCGACTCTGGCGACTTCGTACGAGGCTTTCGAGGGCAAAAGCCTAACAGGGGGATACTGTTACAGGTATGCTTCCGGACCTCCGTACAGAGCGTCCGGCTTCGGACGTGGACTTGGGATAATTCATGCTTACTTCCGAGATCGATTGCTTCGATCAAGTCGTACGAAGCATTCGTTTATCGAATGCTAAGTATTTCGACTTTATTGTCTTTTTCATTTATATTGATGACGTCAATTTATATTCTTTATTGTTTTTTACTTACAGCTCTTATTGTTATAGATTTAACAATTAGGAATACAGGTATATAAGCTGTAGTATCTTGTACATAGTTCCTCAGTTTAAATATCAACTTAGATTGCTGCTGAACTCCGTCCGGAACTCTTCCTTCTAATCGTCTAACGATCGCATTATAACCAATTGTTATCCGGACGTCTTTACACTCTTACTCGTCACTCTGAACATTCACCGAACCATACGACGAAGCGGGGGCACTACCGAAAGTAGTGTCAAGGTTCTAGTTCATTCTTATCATCATCCGTTGCAATCGAGCTGACCGATCATCTTCGATTACATCTCTTGAGACTTCGGTTATAAACCATAGCCTCGATTCATCCCGATTACTCTCGGATCATTTCGATTCGTCTTTTACCTTCTAAGACTCGACGGAACCTCACCGGCACAGTCTTAACAAGGGGTAAGTATAAAGGGAAAGAATATAAAAGGATATATAACGAGTTGGTTAAGTGTGAGGGATATAAGCAATGGAAGAATGTAAAGAAGTCAAATACCGCGAAGGGATCATGCGAAGGGATTGTTGACACAACCGTTGAAGCGATTGTTGGAACAATCATCGAAGCGACCATCGACACGATTGTCGGGGCCGCAGGTTGGACTTTGCATGGTCATAACAGTGCCCCCCCATTAGAATTGAGCCCTCGAGATCCTGCATAATAGTATGGAGTGTCCGCTGCAATATGTCGAGTTGAGGTAAGGTTCCATCACAACCCTTGGGATCCAAGAAAAAAGATTGCACATCAAAATCGGTAATTTCCGACAAATCGGAAGATGTGGGGGTAGAGGATGACAAAGAAGTAACTCTGTGGGGAGCGAAAACGACAGAGAATGATCAGAATGATCGCGAAGTGTTAAGTTTAGTGATAGAACACTCTCTCTAATCATTAATAGTAGTGTTAGAACACTCCCCAATCGTTCATTATAGTGCTACAACAGTTATTAGATAGTTACAGTAGTTATAACAGTAGTTAGCACTTCTTTCTTTCATTTCTCCTTCAGTTTACATGTTACACACTTACTTTTAGCATAGGCGCACAATTGTGGACACCTCTTTTCATGCCTCATGCGTTTTGCGTATATACAGTACCAAACAAACCCCTATTCCTACTGCAGAAAGAAGGAATCAAATCAATATTCACTTTCAGTGTTTGTTGGAGTACTGTTAGCATCTACAAGGTCCCTAGTACAACACTACCCTTGTAATTAACAGTGCATAGCAACAGCCTTACTGTCCGGGAGTACACATTGTTGTCTGACAGCCTACTTGCTGCAATAGTGTGTGCAACATCAACTGTGCCAGGTTGACCTTCAACAGATGGGAGCATGAACGAAGCTGTCTTTGAGTTTGTCGAAGGCTTCCTGGCACTCTTTGGACCATAACCATGTGTTAGATCTAATCAATCTGACACTTCTCTGATGGAACATGTTTGTAACTATCCAAGAGTCCCAAATAGGCATTATGTAAGACCAAGAGGCAAAAAAGTAAGACCTCCAGGCAGAAATGTAAGACCTCAGTAATTGGGACATGTGACTTGGCTCCAGTACTACAAACCTCTGAGTTCATTAATTGTTCCCAAGACCAGATAGCTCAGTGGTTAGAGCATCTTGGGATTTCACCAGTGGTCCTGAGTTCAATCCCCAGTCTGGTCACTTTTATTTGTCATCATAGCTTTAACACCATGATACGTCCTTTCGCGTGAGCCACATCATTGGAAGAACAATTTTGCTATAATTGTAAATAAAACGTCAATAAGAGTTAGCAAAACCTCAGAAAGATTGAACGTCTTTGACTTTGCAGGGAACCAGCCAGTCAATGATAGCTTGAACTTTGTCTTTCAACATCGTTAAGCCCTCCAGAGAAAGAATGTAACTGTTAAGATCGTGCAAGGTACCCTCAGGTACTTGCTTGATCTCCTAATGAACGGGATAGGACTCGGCGAAGCTATTAGCAACACCCTTGCTCCTTTCAGTCCTCGGAGTGCTAACGAAGACAATACGAGAATAAGCAAGACGACGTGAGACGTGCAACGCGATAGCAATGACTAAAGTCTTGGCGACGTGTAGCACAGTGATGAAGATAGCTAGAAGACTTTGAACTAAGTCTTAGAGTGTGCAGGATAGGAGAAGGACAATCTATGTCAATTTCGAAACTGAGGAATCAAGTACAATGAACTACAGTACTTATAGTAATTATTCTATTCAATAGAAAAGACAATAGACCACATGGAACAAGTGTCAGATGATAGATAACGGGTACAATGATCCAATGATACGAAGATGCGAAGATGCGAAGATGCGAAGGAAGATGATACAAAGATACGAAGCAGCGAAGCGGCGAACGTTCCGGCGAAGGGTTGCGAGAAGGTAGCAAAGATGCGAGAGTCATACCTGAGCTAGCATGATTGTAACAGTATCCCCCTCTTACGCATTTGCCCTCAAATGCGTCTAGTGGTCTTCAAACAAAAATAAAACAGTTAAGTCCGCGGGATCGAAAAAAGCGGAGAAGTCCGAGATCTCGGCAAGATCCGAACGGGTGCTAAAGAAAGAAGCGCGAGGGTATAGGGCTCAGCAACTAAATTTTCAACTTCAACCACAACCTTCATCATGTCCCTCCCATCGTCTCCCTCTTACCACATGAATAACTATTCTCCTGCCCGCCCTTCGTCGACGAAAACACGGCGCGAGATGCTCTTGCATTGCAAGAAACATTCTGGAAGGCGTCATCTGACGACTACACACGATAGAGGTGCGTCCCAGCGTAGGCTTCTTGAGAAGATCGCTAGGCAACGGACTGCAATGGCTGGAGATAAAAAGAAGAACGACGAGAATGATGAGGATGACGATGAAAATGGCGACGGGCAAGCGAGACGGGAAGAGATTCGTTGAGGGAAGAAACGAGCACGAAGTGAAATCGTTGACGAGGAGCTCGTGGCAACAAAGGTGAGTATTCTTTAGTATCTTCACAGGCGCTCCTCTTTTATTCAGAAGCCTGAAGCTTCTGGAGGTCTCGCACGTCGCGAAGATTTTGCAGAAGAACATTGGCAGGAACCTGAATTGCCAATATTAATCGTAAATGTTACGACCATGCCAAGTTCAACTCCTGCGGGCCCGACGATCATTCCCCGGTATTTTGACTCCACTATTTTCTTCTGTCGCGGAGCTGACCTCCGCGATCCTTTTACACTTTGCTTTCATATCCCTCACACTTAGCCGACTTCTTATATATCCTTTTATATCAGTTCCTTTATACTTTCCCCTTTTATCTTCCACATGTCCGACCATACTATTCTAGGATACCATTGCTTAGTGACCCTTAGGTAGCGACTACAGTATAAAGCTACGAGAGTAGAATAGTTGGTCCTCAGTTTAAATATCGACTTTGATAGCGCACTTCGACAGTGTATTTCAAATAGAGTTAAATCTCAAACCTCACCCTAAGTACGATCGCGTGAGGAAACTCACGCGATCGGAATTACCCTCAACTTCGCTTTCGGACAGCGGCGTGTCGGGGACGCTATTAATAGTAGCGTCAATGTCTGACTACCTCTCCGTAGGTTCACTCCACCCTCACCGGGATTTATCTCGGTGGTCGGTCTTTTACCCCGCGGACTTATAGTCCGCGATCCAACTTATCCCTACGACCCATGCATGATCATAACAGTAAAGCAGTTAACTCCGCCTGTACCCTCAAATCCCACCATTTCCCCCTTGACTCTCCGTTCACCTCCATGCACGAATTGTCGGTGGGTAGACGAGCCGTGCGAGATACGCGACGACAAGTCTACTCGTGTTATGATCATGCACGGGTCATAGGGAGAAGTTGGATCGCGGGGTAAAAGACCAAACACCGAGATAAATCCCGGTGAGGGTTGTGTTGAAGGTCAACCTGGCACAGTTGATGTTGCACACACTATTGCAGCAAGTAGGCTGTCAGACAACAATGTGTACTCCCAGACAGTAATGCAGTTGCTATGCACTGTTAATTACAAGGGTAGTGTTGTACTAGGGACCTTGCAGATGCTAACAGTACTCCAACAAACACTGAAAGTGAATATTGATTTGATTCCTTCTTTCTACAGTAGGAATAGGGGTTTGTTTGGTACTGTACATACGCAAAACGCATGAGGCGTGAAAAGAGGTGTCCACAATTGTGCGCCTATGCTAAAAGTAAGTGTGTAACATGTAAACTGAAGGAGAAATGAAAGAAAGAAGTGCTAACTACTGTTATAACTACTGTAACTATCTAATAACTGTTGTAGCACTACAATGAACGATTGGGGAGTGTTCTAACACTACTATTGACGATTAGGGAGTGTTCTATCACTAAACTTAACAGGTTGGGTGAACCTACGGAAAAGTAGTTGGACGTTGACGCTACTATTAATAGCGTCCCCGACACGCCGCTGTCCGAAAGCGAGGTTGAGGGTAATTCCGATCGCGGGAGAAACTCACGCGATCGTACTTAAGATGAGGTTGAGAATAATCTCTATTTGAAAATACACTGTATGAGTGCGCTATCAAAGTTGATATTTAAACTAAGGACCAACTATTCTACTCCCGTAGCTTTATACTGTAGTCGCTACCTAAGGGTCGCTAAGCGATAGTATCCTAGAATAGTATGGTCGAACATGTGGAAGATAAAAGGGGAAAGTATAAAGGAAATGATATAAAAGGATATATAAGAAGTCGGCTAAGTGTGAGGGATATAAAAGCAAAGTGTAAACAGGATCGCGGAGGTAAGCTCCGCGACGGAAGAAAGTATTGAAGTCAAATAATGGGAATGATCGTCGGGGCCGCGGGAGTTGGACTTGGCATGGTCGTAACAACTCGCTGCACTCGTTGCATTCGTCGCCACTGTTATATTCATGCAGGACAGTCTATTTCTTTATACACATACATACACTAATCACTTCCGATGGATCCGTTACACGTTTATCCTTCATCGCATCCGAAGGATGCGATTACACTTTCTTTATTACAACACTTATAGTTAACATCCTCAGATTCCTTCATTCAACATTATTACTTCTTACCGAGATCATATGCTCATCAGTCATCTTCTTATACATGTGTTATTTACTTATTACTCTGGTTAGCTACAAGACTAGTATTTAAGCCGTAGTGTAGCTTAGCTGTACTTCAGTTTAAATATCGACTTCAGTTGATTTATACAGTCTATACTCAGTTGAGACATTACACTCGCCTCGCTTCGGATCGGATCCTTCGCTCCATCCGACTGCTTCTACCTGGGACACGCGACTCTAACGAGGGTACTACTAATAGTGGTATCAACGTCCCATTACTATTACTCCGCACCGCACCGCATCACATCGGACGGTCCACTTGGCTGTATTCAGCATAACTCTAACAGCCACGAGAAGTGCCATGATACTGAGAGGTCAGGCAAGGGGAATCGAACTCAGAGGAAAACGAGGTCATCAGCAAGAGTGGCCGAGGATGAGGGCGACATTGGCGAAATGGAGGATGAGGGAATTATGAGATGAACGAGGCGAGGAAGTGGTCGGCGAAGGGAGGAGAGACTAGAGCAAGAGGTTCTCCTGCTTCGCTTGGAGTTGGGCGACCTGTGGACTAGGGTAGGGACGATGGAAACCATGGCGAGGGAAAACGAGAGGTGAATGCTCTCAATTCTCGAGAACATGGCGATGGGTCGTTACCCGGTCTTCACCAATGTTGCCGGACCATCTGGATCAAGGGACGAGGAGAAAAGCGAGAGTAGCGAAGAGGAAGAAAATGGCGATTAGATCGCTAACTGAACTTGTGAATAGACATATGTAGCTATAAAATGTTTTGGACTTTGCTAAATAAAATTTTCTTGCATTATATTTTGTGAATTGTAAAAACAAACAATAAGGGGGAAAACAACAATCAAAAAACCATCATTTTGTTGTTTTCCGCGAAGAGCGCGAATGAAGAGTAGAGAGAAGCAAAAAGTGTTAAGTTTAGTGATAGAACACTCTCTCTAATCGTTAATAGTAGTGTTAGAACACTCCCCAATCGTTCATTATAGTGCTACAACAGTTATTAGATAGTTACAGTACTTATAACAGTAGTTAGCACTTCTTTCTTTCATTTCTCCTTCAGTTTACATGTTACACACTTACTTTTAGCATAGGCGCACAATTGTGGACACCTCTTTTCACGCCTCATGCGTTTTGCGTATATACAGTACCAAACAAACCCCTATTCCTACTGTAGAAAGAAGGAATCAAATCAATATTCACTTTCTGTGTTTGTTGGAGTACTGTTAGCATCTACAAGGTCCCTAGTACAACACTACCCTTGTAATTAACAGTGCATAGCAACAGCATTACTGTCCGGGAGTACACATTGTTGTCTGACAGCCTACTTGCTGCAATAGTGTGTGCAATATCAACTGTGCCAGGTTGACCTTCAACAGTAGATCCATTTCGGGTACGACAACCAATGTCGACATTCTGATGTCCGAAAAACCCCTGAGGACCTCTCGAAGCGAACTTATCCCAACCTTCGAGAATCGGGCTTCCAGATAGATGTAACCGACGTCGTGAGGATTGAAAAATACAGCACGTAGTTCGTCTGACAATGTTTCGTGTTTTAACATCAGTTCGTATAATATAAAGTACTCTTGGCTTGGCTGAATCGTTCAGAAATGAGATTGAAATTGAAAATGCTTCCCTGATGTCAAAAAGAGACGTACAGTACACTTAACCCGCCATAGGGCCCAATCCTGTCCACGCAGCCAGAGCCATCCGCGACGTTCGAGTTCATCAACCTGTAGGTCATCCGCAACTGGCTCTTTGGGGTGATTCAGATACTTGTCCTCGATTCGTCCAACCAGAGTTCCCAGCCTATTGGGACGAGTCGACGCTGAGAAGTCAACTGGAGATTCGGAAGTCTGACAAGCCAGGAGTCAATGTAGAGGAGGTCCTTGGTTTATCTTGGAGAGTGTCGTCGATGAAACTCACTGAATCGCGGTAGATGTTATATTCATGCAGGACAGTCTATTTCTTTATACATATACATACACTAATCGCTTCCATCGCGTCTGATGGATCCGTTATATGTTTATCTTTCATTGCATCCGAAGGATGCGATCGCACCTTCTTTATTACAACACTTATAGTTAACATCCACACATTCCTTCATTCAACATTATTACTTCTTATCGAGATCATATGCTCATCAGTCATCTTCTCATACATGTGTTATTTACTTATTACTCTGGTTAGCTACAAGACTAGTATTTAAGCCGTAGTATAGCTTAGCTGTACTTCAGTTTAAATATCGACTTCAGTTGACTTATACAGTCTATACTCAGTTGAGACATTACACTCGCTTCGCTTCGGATCGGATCCTTCGCTCCATCCGACTGCTTCTACCTGGGACACGCTGTTGAAGGTCAACCTGGCACAGTTGATGTTGCACACACTATTGCAGCAAGTAGGCTGTCAGACAACAATGTGTACTCCCGGACAGTAATGCTGTTGCAATGCACTGTTAATTACAAGGGTAGTGTTGTACTAGGGACCTTGTAGATGCTAACAGTACTCCAACAAACACTGAAAGTGAATATTGATTTGATTCCTTCTTTCTACAGTAGGAATAGGGTTTGTTTGGTACTGTATATACGCGAATCGCATGAGGCGTGAAAAGAGGTGTCCACAATTGTGCGCCTATGCTAAAAGTAAGTGTGTAACATGTAAACTGAAGGAGAAATGAAAGAAAGAAGTGCTAACTACTGTTATAACTACTGTAACTATCTAATAACTGTTGTAGCACTACAATGAATGATTGGGGAGTGTTCTAACACTACCATTGACGATTAGAGAGTGTTCTATCACTAAACTTAACACACGCGACTCTAACGAGGGTACTACTAATAGTGGTATCAACATCCCATTACTATTATCCCGCACCGCACCACATCGCATCGGACGGTCCACTTGGCTGTATTCAGCATAACTCTAACAGTATATTTAAACTTCTACTCGTTATTGTCGTGCTTAAATCATTTTATTATGGCCTATCGTACTCGTGCTCACGCACACTCAAACACCAACGTCTCTGATACATCTGTTCGTGATGAACAAGAGGCAAACCCCTTCGCAACAACTGCAGCATCATCCATACCGTTCTCGGAATCTATCTCTGCCATTGGTACTAGTTGTCGTCGTAGTACTGCTTACGGACCCTCGGCTCCGTCGGCAGCTACTGCTGCTCTATCAGCTATTGGAGAAATCACTTCACCAGACTTAGCTGTAGAAACACTTTATACTAAAGATGGCTTACCAGTAGAGGTTTGGACACCTCGTGGTGGACGACGGATCCAAAGGACATCTCCCCAACCATCCTCGCCTTCCCCAACCACAGCTACTCAAGCTGCTAAAGGAAAGGGAAGAGCTGTCTCTCCATTATTCGAAAATCTCTCACACTCCCAAAACATTCCTACTCAGGATCCAGAACCAACCGAACAGGTTCAGGACAAAGAACCTGATGTTCCAGCCGATGAAGATCAACCAGAGGATCCTACACCACAGGGACCAGGTGGAGGACCCGGTGGACCCGATGGACCTGGTGATCCTGGAGGACCCGGCGGACCTGGTGGACTGCTACAGGTATGCTTCCGGACCTCCGTACAGAGCTTCCGACTTCGGACGTGGACTTAGGATAATTCATGTTTACTTCCGAGATCAATTGCTTCGATCAAGTCGTACGAAGCATTCGATTATCGAATGCTAAGTGTTCCGACTTTATTGTCTTTTTAATTATATTGATGACGTCAATTTATATTCCTTATTGTTTTTTTACTTACAGCTCTTATTGTTATAGATTTAACAATTAGGAATACAGGTATATAAGCTGTAGTATCTTGTACATAGTTCCTCAGTTTAAATATCAACTTAGATTGCTGCTGAACTCCGTCCGGAACTCTCTCTTCTAATCGTCTAACATTCGCACTATAACCGATCGTTATCCAGACGTCTCTATACTCTTACTTGTCATTCTGAACATTCACCGAACCGTACGACGAAGCGGGGACACTACCGAAAGTAGTGTCAAGGTTCTAGTTCATTCCATATCATCTTCCGTTGCAATCGGGCTGACCGATCATCTTCGATTACATCTCTCGAGACTTCGGTTATAAACCATAGTCTCGATTCCTACCGATCACTCTCGGATCACTTCGATTCATCCTATTCCTTCTAAGACTCGACAGAACCTCACCGGCACAGTCTTAACATGGACCTGGTGGACCAGGTAATTCAGGGGACAGTGGAGATGACAAAATTCCTATTCCTGATTCTAGTCAATTCATGAATATTATGTCTAACTTTTCTAGCAACATCAACAACTTAGGAGCAGTGTTGTCTGGGATGAAATCCGCAGATGACGCTGGTAACAAGACCAAACCTAAGGAGGCAGAAGTATTCGACGGATCGGATCCGAGGAAGCTCCGAAGCTTTCTTGTTTCACTTGCATTAGTCTTCAATGATCGACCAAAGTATTTCACGGAGACAAAGAAAATTAATTACACCCTTTCTTACCTTTCAGGTACTGCCAGGCAGTGGTTCAAACCAGATATTCTGGATCCGGACTTACTTAACATGCCTGAGTGGACCTATTCTTTTTCCGCACTCGTCCGAGAGTTGCAGAAACAGTTTGGGGTGTATGATATGCAGAGTGAAGCAGAAGGTAAAATAGGCAACATAGTGATGAAGGATTCGGACACCATCCGAAAATACAACAATACCTTCAATAGCCTTGCTTCACTTACTGGATGGGACGAGAATGCGCTCCAATGGACGTACGAAAAAGGCATCGCTCCACGCCTTAAGGATGAAATGGCTCGGGTGTGAAAACCAAAAACTCTCGAGGAATATCGAGAGATCGTTCTGGAGATTGACAATCGTTATTGGCAAAGGGAATTGGAAAAGAAAAGAGAATCCGCAAAAAGCAGTGGAGGTAATAGCAATAGCGGTAAATTCTCGGCCAAGAAAGGATCCTCCAATCCTTCCCCTACCAACACTAACATCTCCACACCTTCCTTTAATAAACCCAACTCCAACGGACCTAAATTCAATCATAATGTTAGATCTAATCAATCTGACACTTCTCTGATGGAACATGTTTGTAACTATCCAAGAGTCCCAAATAGGCATTATGTAAGACCAAGAGGCAAAAGTAAGACCTCCAGGCAGAAATGTAAGACCTCAGTAATTGGGACATGTGACTTGGCTCCAGTACTACAAACCTCTGAGTTCATTAATTGTTCCCAAGACCAGATAGCTCAGTGGTTAGAGCATCTTGGGATTTCACCAGTGGTCCTGGGTTCAATCCCCAGTCTGGTCACTTTTATATGTCATCATAACTTTAACACATAACAACAAATCCGGAGGATCCGATCAGCGAAAATCGACAGATAGCAGCAAGTTCGGACCCGACGGAAAGATTACGCCTGAGGAGAAGGAAAGAAGGAAGAAGTACAATCTGTGTGCTTTCTGTGGTGGGAAGCATAAGTTCGAGGATTGTAACAAGCGTAAGGCCAGAGACGCTAAAGGCCGCGCTACGGAAGTAGTGGCTATGGATCCGCCGGACCAACCATCCGAGGGTGTGAAAAAATAGTCCGCAACTCTTGTACTCTGGTACGAAGCGAGAGTTGTGTTGATCTAGTTCGTACCATTAAGGAGATCTATCTCAATGCTTCCGCTCTTTCACCTAACGAACATTCTTTAATTATTGATGTCATTACAGAAATTCCTCTTGACGAGGATCCGAAATCTTTTACTACTTTGAATTTTCCAACTTTACTAGATTCTGGTTCCACTGATTGTTTCATTGATTCACATTATGTACAATTAAACTCTATTCCTACCTCGTCTATATCTCCTATCAATCTTCGTTTGTTTGATGGTTCATTATCTTCTAAACCCATTTCGCAAACCGCGACCTTACGCGTCCGGTTTCCATCTGATGAGCTGCTTCCACTTACATTTTATGTAACTTCACTTGATTCATCTTGTAAAGCTGTTTTAGGATATAGTTTCTTGGCCTGCTACAATCCGTTGATTGACTGGGTTTCAAAAACAATTTCTTTCCGAGACACTAATCATTTTGATTCTATCCAGATGTCTACTCCTTTCGCATCCGAAACGGATCCACTGGAGACTCACTCACGATCGAGCTCTCGCTCATCACATCGCTCTTGCTCTCATCGTACCCCTCGTCCATTATCGGACAAATTTCCTTTTGAACCTATCTATACTTACCCTTCTTTAGCACAAATGGCATCCCGACTAGACAACTCTGATATTAATATCGCACTCATCGGAGCCGTCGCTTTCCATTGGGCATGTGAAAAAGAAGGTATGGAACCTATGTTAATTCATGTGATGCCCTCAGAGGTATTTGCTCGAAGCTCTACTACAAAAACAAAATCTGTTGAAGGTCAACCTGGCACAGTTGATGTTGCACACACTATTGCAGCAAGTAGGCTGTCAGACAACAATGTGTACTCCCGGACAGTAATGCAGTTGCTATGCACTGTTAATTACAAGGGTAGTGTTGTACTAGGGACCTTGTAGATGCTAACAGTACTCCAACAAACACTGAAAGTGAATATTGATTTGATTCCTTCTTTCTACAGTAGGAATAGGGGTTTGTTTGGTACTGTATATAGGCGAATCGCATGAGGCGTGAAAAAGGGTGTCCACAATTGTGCGCCTATGCTAAAAGTAAGTGTGTAACATGTAAACTGAAGGAGAAACAAAAGAAAGAAGTGCTAACTACTGTTATAAGTACTGTAACTATCTAATAACTGTTGTAGCACTACAATGAACGATTGGGGAGTGTTCTAACACTACTATTGACGATTAGAGAGAGTGTTCTATCACTAAACTTAACACAACCCCCTGATGGAACACTTCTGTAATCTAATATAACTAATTGAAACATAAGCAACCCCCCAACTCAGTATATCCCCCACATCACGCGGGGTTCTGTCTCACAATTCCAATCATAGATCGAAATTTTTCCACTTTTGGCTTTACAAGGGCTTTGGTGAGCATGTCAGCTGGATTTTCCTCAGTTGGCAAGTATGAAGGTGCAAGTACTCCATTTACAACTTGATCCCGGAGCCAGAAGAAACTTCTGTCAAGGTGCTTCATCCGTCCATGATGTTCAGGGTTTTTAGCCACTTGAATAGACGACTGATTATCAACCCATATAACAGTGGGAGATGCAACCTTGTAACCAAGCTCAGTGAGAAGGGATCGAATTGCAAGCACTTCCTTGCCAACTGCATTAGAAGCAACAAATTCTGCTTCAGTCGAGGATAGAGTAACCACAGGTTGTAGTTTACTACTCCAGCTAACAGCTCCTGATCCAACCTTGATGATGTATCCAGTAGTCGATTTGCCATTGTCTTTGTTGCCTCCCAAGTCTGAATCGCTGATAGCTGAGACTAGGTCTATAGCACCTGGATCTGGCCCTAGTTCCAACTCATAGTCAATTGTACCCTTCAAGTAGCGGAAGAGATGCTTGACAGCAAGCCAATGAGCTTTGCCAGGAAAGGAGTTGAAACGAGTCAAGACACCAGTTGCGTATGCAATGTCTGCACGAATGATTAGGGCCAGAAACAACAAAGAGCCAACAGCTGACATGTAGGGGATGTTCCTCATCTCTTCTATTTCCTCTGGTGTCTTAGGGCAGTCATCTTTGGACAGTGTCACACCAGGATCCATGGGAGTAGAAACAGGCTTGCAGTCTTGCATGCCAAACTCATCGAGTTTGCGAAGGATGTATTGTCGAGCATTAAGCCATAGCTTTCGATTTTTACGATCCCTCCTGATTCCCATTCCAAGTAGAAAGGTGGTACTGCCCAAATCACGGAGTTTGAGTTCCTTCTGGAGCTCCGCAACAAACTGCTTGATTGCATCAGAATCTTTGGAAGCAAGAGTGATATCATCTACCCATACTGGAACAATCACCTTAAGGTCTTCGCGTTGGTACAAGTACACGCAAGGATCAGACTCGAGACGTTTAAAGCCAAGCTTGGCTAAAACACCTGCGAGTTTTTCACTCCAAAGACGGGGCGACTGCTTTAACCCATAAAGGGACTTGTTTAGCCTGCAGACTTTTTCTGGTCCACCTTCCTTGAACCCCTCTGGTTGTCTCATGTAGATTTCCGTATCAATGTCGGAATTGATGAAAGCATGGGAAATGTCAACAGAGTGTAGCTCCATGTCATCCATAGCTGCTAGAGCAAGGATGATGCGTAATGAAGACCAGCGAAGGGTTGAAGCATAGGTTTCTAGATAGTCAAATCCAGGTCTTTGGCTGAAGCCTTGAGCACATAGACGTGCTTTGAATCGCTCAATAGAGCCATCAGCTTTGGGCTTAATCTTAAACACCCAAGTCGATCCAATTGCTTTATGTCCAGGTGGTAGATCTACAATATCCCAAGTCCCATTAGCAAGATGTGCAGAGATTTCCTCATTCATTGCTTCCTCCCACTTGAATGCTTCTGGACATCGTATTGCTTCTCTGTAATTCTTTGGTTCAATACCAAACACAGCAGCATGCCCATGTTCATCTTCAGACTCGTCAGAGTCATCAGCAGGAGTAGGATCTCGAGAAACTGGTTTGAGTTTCCACCATTCACCAGGAGCTCTTCGAGTTCTGGCAGGACGTCTCAAAGCAATTGGCTGTTCTTCTGGTTCTTCATCAGATACTGGTATTTCTTGTTCTGGGAGATCAAGAATAGGAGGTGCAGGATGTAAATCATCATCTACACTATCTGGTTCAATAGGAGGAGGAGTGAACAGTTGATCATCGTCAGGAGTGGGTGCGGATGCAGAAGGAGTATTATGAGACGGTGGTATAACTGGAGTGACATCCTCAGGAATGTGATCTTGTCGAAGAGTAGGTTGGTTTGGTGATTTAGAGCCATACATATAGCGTTCATCAAACTCTGCTCGTTCACTAATGATCACTTTCTTTGTAACAGGATTCCAGAACCTCCATCCTTTAACACCTTCAGGATATCCAATAAACACACACTTCTCCATATGAGAACCAAAATGCTTTCTCTTGTCCTTTTGTATATGCACATAAGCAATGCACCCCCAGACACGTAGGTTGTCAACCTTAGGCTTCTTTTTATACCAGAGCTGATACGGAGTACCATCAGAAACAGCAGATGTTGGGCATCGATTTAGCACATAAACAAGCGCAGCCAGGCATTCCGCCCAAAATGTCTTTGGCAAACCTGATTCCAATAGCATGGCAGTCAGTAGTTCATCCAATGTCCTATTTAGCCTCTCAGCAACCCCATTTTGTTGAGGTCGATTCCGAGTTGTTCTCTGAACCTCAATGCCACAGTCTTTGAGGAACTGTTCAAATGCTTTGGAGACAAACTCGCCCCCTTTGTCATGTCTGATGCCTTTAATCTTCTTCCCAGTGATGTTTTCAGACCACTGTTTAAACTGTTTGAAAGCATTGAATGCCTCACTCTTCTTCTTAAGAAGAAGAACAGCTCGAAAGCGTGATCTGTCATCAACAAAAGGGATCCAGTAGCGATAGCCACTAGGAGAGACAACACCAGTGTCATGAACATCCATATGAACAAGTTCCAAGACCTCAGTAGCGCGAGTATCAGTGCTAGGGAAAGGATTGGCATGCATCTTTCCACCAAGACATGGTTCACAAACCGGATCTGGCCTAGCAGTGGAATCAAGTTTAAAGCCCTCAACCAAATGATTTCTAGACAACTTGCTAACATCACTAAGATTGTAATGAAAGAAGCGTCTATGCCACAGCTCAAGATCAAGAGGTAGAGTAGACCCGACATTTGCACACTCAGACATTGTACTAATTGTATATCCATTGAGATACCCTACAGACTTGTTATTTACTGAAGCAGTGAAAAGAACAGAGCCATTGAGAGAAAACTCCATAGTATCTCGAAGTATATGTACAGTAAAGCCTTTGTGTTTTGTCAAGTAAAGAACTGAGAGGAGGTTATTATTAAGTGAAGGAACATGTAAAACTCTAGAAAACAAGACTTCTCTAACTTCTTTGCCTGCTATGGTAGGGGTAAATAACACATTGCCAACTCCTTCTGAATACACTACAGTATTATCTGCGAGACGTATAGGCACTCTGTGAGGAGTGTAGTTACGTATCCAGTGCTTATGCGGTGTCATATGAGAAGTGGCGCCTGTGTCTGTATTCCATTCCATTGAATCAGCAAAATTCGAAGTAGAGTGTCTATCAAGAGAAAAGACACTAACACTTGCAGAACCCGCATTTTCCATGCTACCCTCTCCAGCATCAACCTCTATGACCTTGGCCTTATTGGCTTTATTGCCTTTGTATCGCGTGGGGCACTTTTCAGGCCAGTGAGCTGCTTTGAGCCCACAATGAGTACAGTAACCCCGAGGCTCCCCAACCCTCGGTGGAAAACTCCTCTTCTTCGGCTGTCCAGTTTGGACTTTATTGAGCGAATGCTCTTCGTGATCATCGTTCTGTTGTTGAGCAAGGAAAGCAGCCAAGATCTTGTCCTTGTCCAACGAGTCCTGCATAAGCAGATTCGATGATAGATGTTTATACTCTTGTGGGAGTGCGCGGATTAAGGCCATAGCCTGCAATTCTTCATCTAGCATATCCAGAGTGAAGTTGGGAGGTCGAAGATTAATGATTTGAGCCATCGCAGCTTGTACTCGAGTCCCCATGTCAATAAGAGATTCATCGTCCAGCTTTGTGATAGTGAAGAGGTTGTTGTAGGCATTAAACCTAGCACCTGGCTTCTTTGACACATGCTGTTTCTCCAGAATACTCCACATTGCAATCGGGTCCTCTTGATGAGCTTTGATATGTACCTGCTGAGAAGGACTGACAGCAAGATAAATCAAGCCAGCAGCCTTTTCAGCTTTAATCTCCCACTTCTCCAATTTGTCTGCATCAGATGCAGATGGTTTCGCCTCCTTGCCACTAACTAGTCTCCACAGACTATTAGACATCAGAGATGCCTTCATATTACCATTCCATTCGTTATAGTTCTCTTTAGTGAGAACCTTGAAGGAAGGTGTGGAGGTAGTTGTTGTAGAAGTTGACATAGTAGTGAACAACACAAGTGAAGTTCACTGGGGTAGATAGAGAGGAACAACAACAGTTATAAACTGTTGAAGAGCGCACAAGTAAAGAGCAATCCAGTAACACAACAATCAGCAATTACTGTTAAGCACGGGGCCCATAACCTGTTGAAGGTCAACCTGGCACAGTTGATGTTGCACACACTATTGCAGCAAGTAGGCTGTCAGACAACAATGTGTACTCCCGGACAGTAATGCAGTTGCTATGCACTGTTAATTACAAGGGTAGTGTTGTACTAGGGACCTTGTAGATGCTAACAGTACTCCAACAAACACTGAAAGTGAATATTGATTTGATTCCTTCTTTCTACAGTAGGAATAGGGGTTTGTTTGGTACTGTATATAGGCGAATCGCATGAGGCGTGAAAAAGGGTGTCCACAATTGTGCGCCTATGCTAAAAGTAAGTGTGTAACATGTAAACTGAAGGAGAAACAAAAGAAAGAAGTGCTAACTACTGTTATAAGTACTGTAACTATCTAATAACTGTTGTAGCACTACAATGAACGATTGGGGAGTGTTCTAACACTACTATTGACGATTAGAGAGAGTGTTCTATCACTAAACTTAACAAAATCTTCCAATAGTACTAACATTCCTGATGAGTATAAAGATTTTGCAGATGTTTTTGACGAAATCGCATCCGAGGAGCTTCCGGAACATAGACTCTATGACCTCAAGATTGAACTAGAAGATGGAAAGGAACCACCGCTTGGACGAATTTACCCACTTTCACCAAAGGAGCTTGAAGCTCTTAGAGACTTCTTGGATAAACAACTCACTAATGGAGCCATACAACCATCCACCTCGCCTCATGGCGCACCCGTCCTCTTTGTTCCGAAAAAAGATGGATCACTCAGACTATGTGTGGACTTCAGAGGACTCAATGCTATCACCAAGAAGGATCGTTACCCTTTACCACTTATTTCAGATTTATTGGATGCTCCGAAAAAAGCCAAATATTACACCAAATTCGACCTTGCTCACGCTTATCACTTAGTACGTATTGCTGCTAGTGATGAATGGAAAACAACTTTCCGGACCCATTACGGATCCTTCGAATGGAAAGTTATGCCTTTTGGACTAACTAATGCTCCAGCCGCTTTTCAATGGTTTGTCAATGATGTTTTAGCTGATCTACTTGATGTTTGTTGTATAGTCTACTTAGATGACATACTCATCTATTTGGACGACCTACAGACGCATCGTAAGCACGTCCATGAAGTGCTCCGACGGCTCCGCAAACACAAGCTATTTTGTAATCCAGCAAAATGTTACTTCAAAGTTGACACAGTGGAGTATCTAGGCTACATTCTATCGCCCGAAGGTCTCACAATGGCTAAAGACAAGGTCCAGGCTATCCTTGATTGGCCTGTGCCACGAAAGGTTAAAGACATTCAATCTTTTCTGGGATTTGCTAATTTCTACAGACGTTTTATTTTTAATTACAGTGATATTGTGGTACCGATGACTAGACTCACTCGCAAGGGTGTAGTTTGGAATTGGTCCGATGCTTGCCAAAAAGCTTTTGATAAGCTTAAAATTGCTTTTACTAACGCTCCTATTCTTGCTCATTGGGAGCCCAACAGACAACTCATTGTAGAAACGGATGTGTCGGATTACGCGCTCGCTGCGATCCTATCCATTATACTGGAGGATGGCGAGATCCATCCGATCGCATTTCTCTCTCGCACATTCCAAGCTGCCGAACTTAACCATGATACTCATGATAAAGAACTTTTAGCCATCTTTGAAGCCTTTAAAGCTTGGCGTCATTATCTCGAAGGATCCGGGGATCCAATTGACATTGTCACGGATCATAAAAACCTTGAGTACTTTTCTACTACTCAAGTTCTTACTCGTAGGCAGGTACGATGGTCAGAATTTCTACACCAATTTAACATGGTGATTCGCTTCCGTCCCGGAAAGCTAGGCGCGAAACCGGATGCGATCACTAGACGATGGGACGTCTATCCAAAAGAGGGGGATATCGGCTATGCACAAATCAATCCACAAAACTTCAGACCAATATTCACTAATGAACAATTCACTACTTCACTACGAGCTACATTCTTGGAAGGTCCGTCACTTAGAGCATCAATAGTAATGGATATCGGAGCCTTGCATGAGGCGATCAAATCCGCACTATCGCTCGATCCGGATTCAGTGACTGGACTACAACATGCACAAGATGATTCAAAACCTCGTTGGACACTAGATGAAACTGGTTTGTTACGTTTTGACGGACAAATTTTTGTCCCTGATCATTCCAATCTGCGTATACAAGTTTTACAATTCTTCCATGATCATCCTCTTTCAGGTCACTTCGGACAGAACCGGATGCTACAATCCATCCGTAGGCAGTATACATGGCCGCGGATCCAAGAGTTTGTCCGAGACTATGTCTCTTCATGCACAATATGTGGCCGAAACAAATCTAGAAGACATCGTCCTTATGGTCTACTCAAACCACTACCAGTACCAGTTAGACCATGGGATTCAATATCAATGGATTTCATTGAACAACTACCCTCCTTGGACGGATACACTGCTATACTAGTAGTTGTTGACCGTGCATCTAAACAAGCAATTTTCATTCCTACCCATGATACAATCACTTCTGAACAACTAGCTGAGCTTTTTGTTATTCACGTCTTTTCTAAACATGGAGTACCTAACCACGTAACCTCTGACCGCGGATCTGAATTTGTTTCTGCTTTCTTTAGAGCTTTAGGTCAATCACTTTCTATGCAACTTCACTATACATCTGGATACCATCCGGAAGCGGACGGACAGACTGAACGAGTTAATCAAACACTTGAACAGTACATCCGAATTTACTGCTCTTATCAACAAGATGATTGGGCTAGCTTATTGCCCATTGCAGAATTCGCTTACAACAACGCTCCGAACGCATCCACTGGCATCACACCATTCTTTGCCAACAAAGGTTATCATCCAAATATCTCGATTTGACCAGAAGTTGACGTGCGATCGGACACCGCGCGCGACTTTGTAGTCAATCTTGACGAATTACATTCTTTCCTTCGTGACGAAATCACTGTTAAGTTTAGTGATAGAACACTCTCTCTAATCGTTAAAAGTAGTGTTAGAACACTCCCCAATCGTTCATTATAGTGCTACAACAGTTATTAGATAGTTACAGTAGTTATAACAGTAGTTAGCACTTCTTTCTTTCATTTCTCCTTCAGTTTACATGTTACACACTTACTTTTAGCATAGGCGCACAATTGTGGACACCTCTTTTCACGCCTCATGCGTTTTGCGTATATACAGTACCAAACAAACCCCTATTCCTACTGCAGAAAGAAGGAATCAAATCAATATTCACTTTCAGTGTTTGTTGGAGTACTGTTAGCATCTACAAGGTCCCTAGTACAACACTACCCTTGTAATTAACAGTGCATAGCAACAGCATTACTGTCCGGGAGTACACATTGTTGTCTGACAGCCTACTTGCTGCAATAGTGTGTGCAACATCAACTGTGCCAGGTTGACCTTCAACAATCACTAATGCACAGAAACGTTATAAAGACTAGGCTGATAGAAAACGAATTCCAGCTCCAGAGTTTCCGATCGGATCCGAAGTTTTTGTTCTGGCTAAACACATTAAATCCACTCGCCCTACTGAGAAATTTTCCGAAAAATATCTTGGTCCTTTCAAGGTCATTGACCGTCCAGGAACTCTTTCATACAAGTTACAGCTTCCGGATTACCTCCGTCGCATCCATCCTGTTTTCCACATATCACAACTAGAACCAGTCACCCCCAATCCATTTCGCTTCGCACGCAGTCGCCTCCGCCGCCAATCGAAATTGATGGTGAAGAGGAGTACTTTGTTGCTGAAGTACTTGATTCCAAAATGGATCGTAGGTTCAAACGTTGTCCTTTACGATACTTCGTGCGATGGGCAGGTTATGAAGGAACAGATGAAGAATTTTCTTGGATCGGAGCCGACGACATCCATTGCGGACGAGTTGGTACCAGCATTCCACCAACGTTACCC
>JANVFO010000152.1:0-38324 GCA_027919855.1 Lentinula guzmanii | reverse complement strand
ATGGTGAGAGAAGAAGAAAAGTGGGGACTTAAAAAATGTTTCGCTAGGTTCATATACTGCGCCATCATTTACGTATTGATCGATCGATCTCGATCCCTTCACTTTTTACCAAGTCACAGTTCGAATTTCAAACACTTGATCGGATCAACTCTAGCGACTTCGTACAAGGCTTTCGAGGGCAAAAGCCTAACAGGGGGATACTGTTACAGGTATGCTTCCGGACCTCCGTACAGAGCTTCCGACTTCGGACGTGGACTTAGGATAATTCATGTTACTTCCGAGATCAATTGCTTCGATCAAGTTGTACAAAGCATTCGATTATCAAATGCTAAGTGTTCCGACTTTATTGTCTTTTTATTTATATTGATGACGTTGATTTATATTCTTTATTGTTTTTTACTTACAGCTCTTATTGTTATAGATTTAACAATTAGGAATACAGGTATATAAGCTGTAGGATCATGTACATAGTTCCTCAGTTTAAATATCAACTTAGATTGCTGCTGAACTCTGTCCGGAACTCTCTCTTCTAATCGTCTAACGTTCGCACTATAACCGATCGTTATCCGGACGTCTTTACACTCTTACTCGTCACTCTGAACATTCACCGAACTGTACAACGAAGCGGGGGCACTACCGAAAGTAGTGTCAAGGTTCTGTCAACGTCTCGCTAGCTCACCGATGTAGCCAGGCATCACGCGATTTAGAAGATAGCCGATGGGAACTATCGTCAGTGACTTGCTAACTCACTATATGACTAGCGTCACACAAGCCGAGATAGTCAAGTCAAACGAAGTGAATGAGGGAGGAAAGGTCTTTGATTCTTGTCTAGCTACCGAGGAGAATAGACGAGATCAGAGATAGAGACTACTCTAAGAAATGCCCTATCTTATATACATATTCTGAAATGAACCCATGGGAACTATCTCATGTCATAACTGTGAGGCTATACAATGATCTGTCAAAGGTTGACAGACATGAGAGAATTCTCACACTGTCAATCTGTCAATAGTCTGACAGACATGAGAGAGTTGTGTTGACAGCGCGGGAATGACAGTCTGTCAACAGTCTGACAGACATGAGAGAAATGCGTTGACATTGCGAGAATGCCAAGGCTGTCACATGTATGTAAATGAAAGAAAAGGAAAAGATAAAAGAAAAAGTATAATAAGATGGACAAAAAGAAATTGAAAAATAGTCAGTTTGTAACAGGTTCTAGTTCATTCTATATCATCTTCCGTTGCAATCGAGCTGACCGATCATCTTCGATTACATCCCTTGAGACTTTGGTTATAAACCATAGCCTCAATTCATCCCGATCATTCTCGGATCACTTCGATTCATCCAATACCTTCTAAGACTCAACGGAACCTCACCGGCACAGTCTTAACACATGGTCATAACACACTCCCCGTAAGATCAGTGATAGGGCTGATGGTACAAGTAAAAGATCTCAACCTAATGTCGTGACATAGGCGGAAGCGACGATGGGAAGTGACCGAAAGCACAGCACAAGTACAAACCTGAGTGTGAGTAACACTCAACACACAAAGGCAGAAAGGAAAAGTGATCTCAGCAACTGTGATAGCATGAAGGGCCAATCACAAGGGTCAAATAAGGCAAGCTAGTTCCCAAAGACCAAGTCAATATTGAGTGTAAACGAAGATACAAACACGAACCTAGTTCCCAAAAACCAAGAGGTCGAGATAGGGAACTGGTAGCTGTCTACTGCACTATATATACGAGTCTGAAACAATAGGAACCAGGGTAAGGGACAAGGGTAAAAGAACAAGGTGTTGTGACAACCAAGTACTGACATCATTTTCTTTCTTTCACTTTCACATGCTCTAGTAACCACATGACCGTGTTCATTACTCATCGTTTATCTGACCACTCACTCTCACGCTGTCATTAGTTTATTGTTCTTTCCTTATTCCTCATTTGCTCTTCACTATCTCACTCTCACGCTCTTGTTCTTTGTTCCTTGTTCTTTTACCCTTGTCCCTTACCCTGGTTCCTATTGTTTCAGACTCGTATATATAGTACAGTAGACAGCTACCAGTTCCCTATCTCGACCTCTTGGTTTTTGGGAACTAGGTTCGTGTTTGTATCTTCGTTTACACTCAATATTGACTTGGTCTTTGGGAACTAGGTTCGTGTTTGTATCTTCATTTACACTCAATATTGACTTGGTCTTTGGGAACTAGTTTGCCTTATCTGACCCTTGTGATTGGCCCTTCGTGCTATCACAGTCGCTGAGATCCTTTATCCTTTTAGGCCTTTGTGTGTCGAGCGTTACTCACACTCAGGTTTGTGCTTGTGCTTGTGCCGTTGATCCCTTCCCGTCGTCGCTTCTGCCTACGTCGCAACACAAGGAACAAAGAACAAGAGCGCGAGAGTGAAATAGTGAAGAGCGAATGAGGAATAAGGAAAGAACAATAAACTAATGACAGCGCGAGAGTGAGTGGTCAGATGAACGATGAGTAATGAACACGGTCATGTGGTTACTAGAGCCTGTGAAAATGAAAGAAAGAAAATGATGTAAGTACTTGGTTGTCACGACATTTTGTGCTCAAGCAAGCACATAACACTTTTTTCTTCTCATTTTGCAGGCAGAGGAATGGATGTGCACCTTCCTTATTTGGAGCTCATATGGTGTTATGTAATTCACAGCCACTGCAAAATGTTTGGGGAAATTCAACGGCTTGAATTTTTCTGAATTGTTCTAGGTTTATTCCCTGAAGGTGCACATATTTGGTTTGACATGAATAACTCCCCAAAATTCATCAATAAATATATTTGCTTTCATACACATTGTACAAATGGGGTCTCTGAGGATAATGTATAACGATTTGAGGCATTTTGACCTGATGAACAAGTGGAATAGGTCATTGGGCAGGGGCAGGATCTGCTTACATAACATGTATTGGTACCTGGTGACGCCTACCTTATACTGTCCATCATACTTGAGGATGGCAAGATCCATCCAATCACCTTTCTTCTCACACTTTCCAAGCTACTGAACTTAATTATGATACTCACTGTTATAGTCATGCAACCAGAGATGATGAGTGCAAGGCTCCGAGGCTCTGTGCAAAGCTCCGAGGCATGGGAACTGAGGTTGGCTACATGGTCCTTTGGAAGTGTGATGGGACTTCAGTGAAGCTATTAGCAATGCTCCCTATATGCTATCTGGGTGTTACAGGTATGCCTCTGGACCTCCGTACAGAGTTTCCGACTTCAGACATGGACTTGGTATAATTCATGTTTACTTCCGACTGTTAAGACTGTGCCGGTGAGGTTCCGTTGAGTCTTAGAAGGAATAGGATGAATCGAAGTGATCCGAGAGTGATCGGTAGGATTCGAGACTATGGTTTATAACCGAAGTCACAAGGGGAGTAATCGAAGATGATCGGTCAGCTTGATTACAACGGAAGATGATAAAGATGAACTAGAACCTTGACACTACTTTTGGTAGTGCCCCCGCTTCGTCGTACGGTTTGGTGAATGTTCAGAGTGACAAGTAAGAGTATAGAGACGTCCGGATAACGATTGGTTATAGTGCGAATGTTAAACGATTAGAAGAGAGAGTTTCGGACGGAGTTCAGCAGCAATCTAAGTTGATATTTAAACTGAGGAACTATGTACAAGATACTACAGCTTATATACCTGTATTCCTAATTGTTAAATCTATAACAATAAGAGCTGTAAGTAAAAAACAATAAAGAATATAAATCAACGTCATCAATATAAATGAAAAAGACAATAAAGTCGGAATACTTAGCATTCGATAACCGAATGCTTCGTACGACTTGATCGAAGCAATCAATCTCGGAAGTAAACATTAATTATCCTAAGTCCACGTCCGAAGCCGGAGGCTCTGTACGGAGTTCCGGAAGCATACCTGTAACACCGACATCGACTGTCTCGATTGAGTCGTGCATTTGGTTATCAAATGCTAAGTGTTCCGACTTTATTGTCTTTTTATTTATATTGATGACGTTGAATTATATTCTTTATTGTTTTTCACTTACAGCTCTTATTGTTATAGATTTAACAATTAGGAATACAGGTATATAAGCTGTAGGATCTTGTACATAGTTCCTTAGTTTAAATATCAACTTAGATTGCTGCTGAACTCTGTCCGGAACTCTCTCTTCTAATTGTCTAATGTTTGCACTATAACCGAACATTGTCCGGACGTCTTTATTCTCTTACTCGTCATTCTGAACATTCACTGAACCGTATGACGAAGCAGGGGCACTACCAAAAGTAGTGTCAATGTTCTAGTTCATCATTTAGCATCTTCCATTGTAATCGAGCTAATTGATACTCTTTGATTATATCCTTTGAGACTTTGGTTCTAAACCATAGTCTTGATTCAACCCGGTTACTCTTGGATCACTTCTATTCACTTCTATACCTCAAAGATTTTACGGAACCTCACTGGCACAGTCTTAACAGTCCCCGACATGCCGCTGTCCGAAAGTGACGATGAGGTGAGGAGGAGAGTGAAATCTATTTGAGATCACTTCACTATCAAAGTGTGCTATCAAAGTCGATATTTAAACTAAGGACCAACTATTCTACTCTTGTAGCTTTATACTGTAATTGCTACCTAAGGGTCGCTAAGCAATAGTATCTGTTACGAACTCTCTTTTTCATTTCCTTTATTCTCTTTTAGTACTTTAGACGCTCATTCCCTTTTAGCTATGTTAAGCGCCGTAAGCGCTTACACAAGCGTCTGTATTATTCTTTTATCTTTTCCCTTTCTTTTATTTATAAACATGCGACAGCCCTGCTGTTTCCATGCTATCATTAATTGTCGACGCGACTCTCTCGTGTCTGTCAAGGCATTGACAGATCTAGGCCGTCTACATACATTCTTTTATATTACCTCATTGTTTCATCGTTGTAAACAGACAGCTTTACTTATGGATACGAGCGACTCCTATTGTATAGCCTCACAGTTACGGTGCGAGATAGTTCCCATGAGTTCATCTCCAGATATGTATATAAGACAGAGTATTTTGTAGAATAGTCTCTATCTCTGATCTTGTCTATTCTCCTCTGTAGCTAGACAAGTATCTGAGGACACACTCCTCCTGCATTATCCATCATCTTTTGATCTATCTTCTCTGTGTGAGCCTGGCCTAGCATTGAGCTACTGAGTCGCTGACAGTATCCTAGAATAGTATGGTTGAACATGTGGAGAATAAAAGGTGTAAGTATAAAGGGAATGATATAAAAGGATATATAATGAATCGGTTAAAAGTGAGGGATATAGATGTAAAGTGTGAAAGCTCGTGGAGATAAACTCCGCAACAGAAGAAAGTAATAGAAGTCAAAATACCAAGGAAGGATCATTAGGACTGCAATGGTAGAACTTGGCATGGTCGTAACATATCTCCTCTTCATACTCTTCTTCTTCTTCTGCCAATTCTTTCTAACTGTTTTTCAATCTCCAATGCCTCCATTGCTTCACCCTCTCGGGCCCAATGGCTGCATTGCGCCAACAACCTTTCCTCCCAAGATCCTACTTGGGTGCAAAATTGCTGTTACGACCATGCCAAGTCAAACTCCCGCGGTCCCGACGATTGTTTTCGGTATTTCGACTTCATCATTTTCTTCCGTCGCGGAGCTTACCTCCGCGATCCTTCTACACTTCGTGTTTATATCCCTCACACTTAGCCGACTTCTTATATATCCTTTTATATCATTTCCTTTATACTTTCCCCTTTTATCTTCCACATGTTCGACCATACTATTCTAGGATACTATCGCTTAGCGACCCTTAGGTAGTGATTACAGTATAAAGCTACGAGAGTAGAATAGTTGGTCCTCAGTTTAAATATCGACTTTGATAGCGCACTCATACAGTGTATTTCAAATAGAGTTAAATCTCAACCTCATCCTAAGTACGATCGCGTGAGTTCTCCCGCGATCGGAATTACCCTCAACCTCGCTTTCGGACAGCGGCGTGTCGGGGACGCTATAATAGTAGCGTCAACGTCCGACTACCTCTCCGTAGGTCCACCCAACCCTCACCGGGATTTATCTTGGTGTTCGGTCTTTTACCCCGCAGACTTATAGTCCGCGATCCAACTTATCCCTACGACCCGTGCATGATCATAACAGTATATTTAAACTGAAACCCGGCACATCGTATTCCATCACTTTTCACTTCCTTTTCCTCCATTCAAATCCTCTCTACCCAAAATGGTCAATACCAGGAGTAGACGTGCTCGTACCAACACCGCAGACTCGGACAACGTTCAGGAGGAGCCAGTAATGGCAAATCCATTCGCCACCAACGCGACGGCCTTCGCGCCGTTCGCCGAGTCTATCTCTGGAACGGGACTTCCCCGTAGGCGTACCAACGCTTTCGTCCAGCCCCGAGCCAACCCGCGGCGGTACGGGTATCCAATCTTCATGCTCTTGGTTCACCAGACCAAGCCGAATTCGAGTACCAAGTACTCTACACCGCTGATGGGCAACCAATCACGGTACGAACGCCGCGTAGCAATCGCACGGCGATACCAACGTTGGAGACGGCCATCCCCCCATCTCCAACAACGCTAACCTTGCTGACAGAATGCGTCAGCAACTAACAACCCAGGCTGGTCCTTCGCGGATCGGTCTTCATCCCTCATCCCCGCTGAGTTTCCTGAGAACCTAAGATCGTGGAGCCAATTGAGGAGGTAAGTCCTGACTTACCAGACCACCCGGAAGACCCGGACCCTGAGGGATCTGATCCCGAAGGACCACCCGGAGGACCAGGAGGTCCTGGTGGACCAGGATCACCACCTAGCTCTCGCGGTCCTAGCCGTTCTAGGAGTCCTCCAGGGGGACCAGGTAGCAATCGCACCGACATCGCGGAACAGCGAATCATCGAGCTGTTTACTACCTTTAGAGGCACCCTCGACAATCTCGGAGGTGCTATCACCGAACTATCCACGAATCAAATCGTGGACCGACAGAGACCGCAAGGTCAAAAGTTAAGGACCCGGAGGTTTTCGACGGTTCTAACCCGCGGAAACTGAAAGGTTTCCTCGTTTCATTATCTTTGGTCTTTATTGACCGCCCAACGTATTTTACTGATCAAAGGAAGATCAATTATACGTTGTCCTATCTAGGTGCGCCGCAAGGAGTGGTTCGAACCAGACATTCTGGATCCGGATCTCGCGGAGATGCCCGCCTGGACGTCCTCCTTCCGTCGCTGGTGAAGGAACTACAGGACAATTTCGGTATGTACGACGCACAGGGAGAGGCCGAGGATAACTCGGGACATTGAGGATGAAGGAATCCGACAACGTACGGACTTACAACATCCGTTTCAACACTCTCACGGCGTCGACAAACTGGGACTCTGTTATATTCATGCAGGACAGTCTATTTCTTTATACACATACATACACTAATCGCTTCCATCGCGTCCGATGGATCCGTTACACGTTTATTCCTTCATCGCATCCGAAGGATGCGATTACACTTTCTTTATTACAACACTTGTAATTAACATCCTCACATTCCTTCATTCAACATTATTACTTCTTACCGAGATCATATGCTCATCAGTCATCTTCTTATACATGTGTTATTTACTTATTACTCTGGTTAGCTACAAGACTAGTATTTAAGCCGTAGTGTAGCTTAGCTGTACTTCAGTTTAAATATCGACTTCAGTTGACTTATACAGTCTATACTCAGTTGAGACATTACACTCGCTTCGCTTCGGATCGGATCCTTCGCTCCATCCGACTGCTTCTACCTGGGACACGCGACTCTAACGAGGGTACTACTAATAGTGGTATCAACGTCCCATTACTATTATCCCGCACCGCACCGCATCGCATCGGACGGTCCACTTGGCTGTATTCAGCATAACTCTAACAGTATATTTTAAACTTCTACTCGTTATTGTCGTGCTCAAATCATTTTATTATGGCCTATCGTACTCGTGCTCGCGCACGCTCAAACACCAACGTCTCTGATACATCTGTTCGTGATGAACAAGAGGCAAACCCCTTCGCAACAACCGCAGCATCATTCTTACCGTTCTCGAATCTATCTCTGCCATTGGTACTAGTCGTCGTCGTAGTACTGCTTACGGACCCTCGGCTCCGTCGCAGCTACTGCTGCTCTATCAGCTATTGGAGAAATCACTTCACCAGACTTAGCTGTAGAAACACTTTATACTAAAGATGGCTTACCAGTAGAGGTTTGGACACCTCGAGGTGGACGACGGATCCGAAGGACATCTCCCCAACCATCCTCGCCTTCCCCAACCACAGCTACTCAAGCTGCTAAAGGAAAGGGAAGAGCTATCTCTCCATTATTCGAAAATCTCCCACACTCCCAAAATATTCCTACTCAGGATCCAGAACCAACCGAACAGGTTCAGGACGAAGAACCCGACGTTCCAGCCGATGAAGATCAACCAGAGAATCCTACACCACAGGGACCAGGTGGAGGACCCGGTGGACCCGATGGACCTGGTGGACCTGGTGGACCTGGTGGACCAGGTAATTCAGGGGACAGTGGAGATGACGAAATTCCCATTCCCGATTCTAGTCAATTCATGAATATTATGTCTAACTTTTCTAGCAACATCAACAACTTAGGAGCAGTGTTGTCCGGGATGAAATCCGCGGATGACGCTGGTAACAAGACAAACCTAAGGAGGCAGAAGTATTCGACGGATCGGATCCGAGGAAGCTCCGAAGCTTTCTTGTTTCACTCGCATTAGTCTTCAATGATCGACCAAAGTATTTCACGGAGACAAAGAAAATTAATTACACCCTTTCTTACCTTCAGGTACTGCCAGGCAGTGGTTCGAACCAGATATTCTGGATCCGGACTTACTTAACATGCCTGAGTGGACCTATTCTTTTCCGCGCTCGTCCGAGAGTTGCAGAAACAGTTTGGGGTGTATGATATGCAGAGTGAAGCAGAAGGTAAAATTGGCAACATAGTGATGAAGGATTCGGATACCATCCGAAAATACAACAACACCTTCAATAGCCTCGCTTCGCTCACCGGATGGGACGAGAATGCCTCCGATGGGCGTACGAAAAAGGCATCGCTCCGCGCCTTAAGGATGAAATGGCTCGGGTGCGAAAACCAAAGACTCTCGAGGAGTATCGAGAGATCGTTCTGGAGATTGACAATCGTTACTGGCAAAGGGAAATGGAAAAGAAAGAGAATCCGCAAAAAGCAGTGGAGGTAATAGCAATAGCGGTAAATTCTCGGCCAAGAAAGGATCCTCCAATCCTTCCCCTACCAACACTAACATCTCCACACCTTCCTTTAATAAACCCAACTCCAACGGACCTAAATTCAATCATAACAACAAGTCCGGAGGATCCGATCAGCGAAAATCGACAGATAGCAGCAAGTTCGGACCCGACGGAAAGATTACGCCTGAGGAGAAGGAAAGAAGGAAGAAGTACAATCTGTGTGCTTTCTGTGGTGGGAAGCATAAGTTCGAGGATTGTAATAAGCGTAAGGCCAGAGACGCTAAAGGCCGCGCTACGGAAGTAGTGGCTATGGATCCGCCGGACCAACCATCCGAGGGTGCGAAAAAATAGTCCGCAACTCTTGTACTCCGGTACGAAGCGAGAGTTGCGTTGATCTAGTTCGTACCATTAAGGAGATCTATCTCAATGCTTCCGCTCTTTCACCTAACGAACATTCTTTAATTATTAATGTCATTACAGAAATTCCTCTTGACGAGGATCCGAAATCTTTTACTACTTTGAATTTTCCAACTTTACTAGATTCTGGTTCCACTGATTGTTTCATTGATTCACAATATGTACAATTAAATTCTATTCCTACCTCGTCTATATCTCCTATCAATCTTCGTTTGTTTGATGGTTCATTATCTTCTAAACCCATTTCGCAAACCGCGACCTTACGCGTCCGGTTTCCATCCGATGAGCTGCTTCCACTTACATTTATGTAACTTCACTTGATTCATCTTGTAAAGCTGTTTTAGGATATAGTTTTTTGGCCCGCTACAATCCGTTGATTGACTGGGTTTCAAAAACAATTTCTTTCCGAGACACTAATCATTTTGATTCTATCCAGACGTCTACTCCTTTCGCTTCCGAAACGGATCCACTGGAGACTCACTCACGATCGAGCTCTCGCTCATCACATCGCTCTCGCTCTCATCGTACCCCTCGTCCATTATCGGACAAATTTCCTTTTGAACCTATCTATACTTACCCTTCTTTAGCACAAATGGCATCCCGACTAGACAACTCTGATGTTAATATCGCACTCATCGGAGCCGTCGCTTTCCATCGGGCATGTAAAAAAGAAGGTATGGAACCTATGTTAATTCATGTAATGCCTTCAGAGGTATTCGCTCGAAGCTCTACTACAAAAACAAAATCTTCCAATAGTACTAACATTCCTGATGAGTATAAAGATTTTGCAGATGTGTTTGACGAAATCGCATCCGAGGAGCTTCCGGAACATAGACCCTATGACCTCAAGATTGAACTAGAGGATGGAAAGGAACCACCGCTTGGACGAATCTATCCACTTTCACCAAAGGAGCTTGAAGCTCTTAGAGACTTCTTGGACAAACAACTCGCTAATGGAGCCATACAACCATCCACCTCGCCTCACGGCGCACCCGTCCTCTTCGTTCCGAAAAAGGATGGATCACTCAGACTATGTGTGGACTTCAGAGGACTCAATGCTATCACCAAGAAGGATCGTTATCCTTTACCACTTATTTCAGATTTATTGGATGCTCCGAAAAAAGCCAAATATTACACCAAATTCGACCTTGCTCACGCTTATCACTTAGTACGTATTGCTGCTGGTGATGAATGGAAAACAACTTTCCGGACCCGTTACGGATCCTTCGAATGGAAAGTTATGCCTTTTGGACTAACTAATGCTCCAGCCGCTTTTCAACGGTTTGTCAATGATGTTTTAGCTGATCTACTTGATGTTTGTTGTATAGTCTATTTAGATGACATACTCATCTATTCGGACGATCTACAGACGCATCGTAAGCACGTCCGTGAAGTGCTCCGACGGCTCCGCAAACACAAGCTATTTTGTAATCCAGCAAAATGTTACTTCGAAGTTGACACAGTGGAGTATCTAGGCTACATTCTATCGCCCGAAGGTCTCACCATGGCTAAAGACAAGGTACAGGCTATCATTGATTGGCCTGTGCCTCGGAAGGTTAAAGACATTCAATCTTTTCTGGGATTTGCTAATTTCTACAGACGTTTTATTTTTAATTACAGTGATATTGTGGTACCGATGACTAGACTCACTCGCAAGGGTGTAGTTTGGAATTGGTCCGACGCTTGCCAACAAGCTTTTGATAAACTTAAAATTGCTTTTACTAACGCTCCTATTCTCGCTCATTGGGAGCCCAACAGACGACTCATTGTAGAAACGGATGCGTCGGATTACGCGCTCGCTGCGATCCTATCCATTATACTGGAGGATGGCGAGATCCATCCGATCGCATTTCTCTCTCGCACATTCCAAGCTGCCGAACTTAACTATGATACTCACGATAAAGAACTTTTAGCCATCTTTGAAGCCTTTAAAGCTTGGCGTCATTATCTCGAAGGCTCCGGGGATCCGATTGACGTTGTCACGGATCATAAAAACCTTGAGTACTTTTCTACTACTAAAGTTCTTACCCGTAGGCAGGTGCGATGGTCGGAATTTCTACATCAATTTAACATGGTGATTCGCTTCCGCCCCGGAAAGCTAGGCGCGAAACCGGATGCGATCACTAGACGATGGGACGTCTATCCAAAAGAGGGGGATATCGGCTATGCGCAAATCAATCCACAAAACTTCAGACCAATATTCACTAATGAACAATTCACTACTTCACTACGAGCTACATTCTTGGAAGGTCCGTCACTTAGAGCGTCAATAGTAATGGATATCGGAGCCTTGCATGAGGCGATCAAATCCGCACTATCGCTCGATCCGGATTCAGTGACTGGATTACAACATGCACAAGATGATTCAAAACCTCGTTGGACACTAGATGAAACTGGTTTGTTACGTTTTGACGGACGAATTTTTGTCCCTGATCATTCCAATCTGCGTATACAAGTTTTACAATTCTTCCATGATCATCCTCTTTCAGGTCACTTCGGACAGAACCGGACGCTACAATCCATCCGTAGGCAGTACACATGGCCGCGGATCCGAGAGTTCGTTCGAGACTATGTTCTTCATGCACCATATGTGGCCGAAACAAATCTAGAAGACATCGTCCTTATGGTCTACTCAAACCACTACCAGTACCAGTTAGACCATGGGATTCAATATCAATGGATTTCATTGAACAACTACCCTCCTCGGACGGATACACTGCTATACTAGTAGTTGTTGACCGTGCATCTAAACAAGCAATTTTCATTCCTACCCATGATACAATCACTTCTGAACAACTAGCTGAGCTTTTTGTTATTCACGTCTTTTCTAAACATGGAGTACCTAACCACGTAACCTCTGACCGCGGATCCGAATTTGTTTCTGCTTTCTTTAGAGCTTTAGGTCAATCACTTTCTATGCAACTTCACTATACATCTGGATACCATCCGGAAGCGGACGGACAGACTGAACGAGTTAATCAAACACTTGAACAGTACATCCGAATTTACTGCTCTTATCAACAAGATGATTGGGCTAGCTTATTGCCCATTGCAGAATTCGCTTACAATAACGCTCCGAACGCATCCACTGGCATCACACCATTCTTCGCCAACAAAGGTTATCATCCGAATATCTCGATTCGACCAGAAGTTGACGTGCGATCGGACACCGCGCGCGACTTTGTAGTCAATCTTGATGAATTACATTCTTTCCTTCGTGACGAAATTACTAATGCACAGAAACGTTATAAAGACCAGGCTGATAGAAAACGAATTCCAGCTCCAGAGTTTCCGATCGGATCCGAAGTTTTCGTTCTGGCTAAACACATTAAATCCACTCGCCCTACTGAGAAATTTTCCGAAAAATATCTTGGTCCTTTCAAGGTCATTGACCGTCCAGGAACTCTTTCATACAAGTTACAGCTTCCAGATTACCTCCGTCGCATCCATCCAGTTTTCCACGTATCACAACTAGAACCAGTCACCCCCAATCCATTTTCGCTTCGCACGCAGTCGCCTCCGCCACCAATCGAAATTGATGGTGAAGAGGAGTACTTTGTTGCTGAAGTACTTGATTCCAAAATGGATCGTAGGTTCAAACGTTGTCCTTTACGATACTTCGTGCGATGGGCAGGTTATGAAGGAACAGATGAAGAATTTTCCTGGATCGGAGCCGACGACATCCATGCGGACGAGTTGGTACCAGCATTCCACCAACGTTATCCAGACAAACCAGGACCACTACAATAAACTCATTTATCCTTCTGGTACTCTCCACATCATTTCCATTTATTACTTATATTTCGCACCGTCCGTCGGACATAAAGACTTAAACGAAAAATTCATTTTCATTCATTATACTAATAACACCCTTTTATTACAACTATTTACAATCACACAAAACAAAAAGCCAAGAAAATCATTACATTATATACAACAATAAAACAAACAACAAAACAAACAAAACTATAATTATATCGGAGCCGATCGCCTCACGATATTTTCCTCCTCTTCTTCCTCTTCATCTTCTTCATCCTCTTCTTCTCCCAACTCTGCTTCTTTCTTTTGTCTTCTTAAATCTTTTATATAATCTTCTTCTTCCTCTTCTAACTCCTCCAACTCCCTCTCTATTTCCAAGGCCTCCAACGCTTCCCCTGTCCGGGCCCGACGGCTGCGATCGGCTAGAATGGTATCTTGCCAAGATCCCACTTGAAGGCGGAATTGCCTAAGTTCATAGGCAATACCCACCATGGAATCCTGGATGCCCTCCATGGCTCCAGCTATCCTCTCATAGAAGTCCGTCGGCTGCGACGCGTCTCCGACGATGGGATTGGACTTGATCTTGTCATTCCAGGAACAGTGAACTTTGGATTTCCTGCAGTGATAGCAGGAAACCGTGTTCGACTGGTCCTGGGGACGACAGTCCAATTCCTTCTCAATGCATCGTGCGCAGGCGGGCCGAGCGGACGAAGTACTTGCGACGGGCTAAAAAGAAAAGATCAACAAAAGAATCAATTAAAGTTAAGAGCACTCACCTGGGCATTATTACCCTTTCTCTTCTTTTTCTTCGGAGCCTTCGGCTCCTCATCTCGCTCACTATCATTGTTGATTGATTCTTCCGGCTAACCAAATCAATTACAAGAAAAAGGCAAAAGAGAAATTACTCACTTGATATGGAGGATCCGACGGATCCGAGATATCTTCCATAACCCTTTTTTGTGGCACTACTTCTCGTGCCTTACCCTTTCTCGCCTCAGCCAACTCTTCTGTCTTTTCCTTTCAGCCTCTTCCAACTTTTTCTTCGCTGCCTTCGCTCGCTTCGCCTCCTCGACCCTCCGTTTCTTCTCTGCTAATTCCTTTTCCTCCTTCTTCTTTCGCTCCTCTGCCGCACGCCTCGCTTGCTCTTCGGCCACTCGCTCCGCTTCTAGTCTTTCCTCCTCCTGTGCAGCGAGCAGTTGCTCCTGCATCTGACGGAGTTGCGCGGCGATTTGGGATGATGTGAGTTTTTGTGGAGAAGACATTTTTCTTGAAGAAGGGAAAAAGTTGAAGTCCACTCGTCCTAACGGACCAGCTTTTATGGTCTTCAAATTGCGCACGGACCACCTTCGCATCACAAGACTTCATGTTGGTTGAAAATTTTCAACACGCATTAGGGGACTTGGAATTTTTGCACATCGGGTACTTTTCGCATCACACCGGAATGATCGCTTCCACGGGGAACTTTGGACTTTGGATTTTTGGGCTTTCGTGGGCTCAAGCCCAAAAGGGGGATACTGTTATATTCATGCAGGACAGTCTATTTCTTTATACACATACATACACTAATCGCTTCCATCGCGTCCGATGGATCCGTTACACGTTTATCCTTCATCGCATCCGAAGGATGCGATTACACTTTCTTTATTACAACACTTGTAATTAACATCCTCACATTCCTTCATTCAACATTATTACTTCTTACCGAGATCATATGCTCATCAGTCATCTTCTTATACATGTGTTATTTACTTATTACTCTGGTTAGCTACAAGACTAGTATTTAAGCCGTAGTGTAGCTTAGCTGTACTTCAGTTTAAATATCGACTTCAGTTGACTTATACAGTCTATACTCAGTTGAGACATTACACTCGCTTCGCTTCGGATCGGATCCTTCGCTCCATCCGACTGCTTCTACCTGGGACACGCGACTCTAACGAGGGTACTACTAATAGTGGTATCAACGTCCCATTACTATTATCCCGCACCGCACCGCATCGCATCGGACGGTCCACTTGGCTGTATTCAGCATAACTCTAACAGACTCCCAAGCCCTTAAGTGGGCATATCAACGCGGATTGGCAAGCCGTATAAAAGACGAAATGGCCCGTCTTCCAGAGCCCGCTAATCTCGTGGACTACCGGAAAGAAGTCCTTCGCGTGGACAACCGGTACTGGAGACGGGAAGAAGAATGGAAACGCGAAAACGCCCGTTCGACGGTCGCGACTTCATTCTCGAAGGCGTCGACTACATCCTCGAAGAACCCGCCAAGTTCTTCACCATCACCCTCCTCCGCGGCTTTCTCGACTAAAGGATCGGGAAAACAAGGTAAGCCTAGCGGAGGCAACCACTCGTCTTCGACGAGTTCAGCATCGACGTGATCGTCGATCGCTGCTAACCTAGGTTCCGACGGCAAACTCCTCCCTAGCGAGGCGGAGCGCCGGAAGAAGTGGGTCTTTGTGGTTTCTGTGGCGGGAAGCATAGGTTTGAAGATTGCGAGCGGAAGAAGGCTCGTGAGACTCGAGGCCGAGCTGCAGAGACGCAGGAGAGTGTAGAGACGACTTCCGTGGATTCGGAAAACTGATCAGCAGCTCCTGTACCCGGTACACACGGGAGTTGCGTTGATTCAGATCGTACCACGCGGGAAGTAAAACTCAACGCGTCCACTCTTTCATATGACGAACAATCTTTCACTTTATCACTAACTTTAGATTTACCGGCTCGCGGCGATTCTTCTGATTCCTCCGCCGCGACGCTATCCTTTATCTCTTTACTTGATTCTGGTTCTACTGATTGTTTTATTGACTCGCTTTTTGTAAAAGCTAATAGTTTACCAACTTCACCCATCTCCCCAATCAATCTCCGCCTTTTCGATGGTTCATTGTCACCTAAGCCGATCGTCGAGACTACCACTCTCAACGTTCGATTTCCCTCTGGCGAGCTGCTACTACTGACATTCTATGTCACCTCACTCGACTCCTCTTGCAAAGCTGTATTAGGTTACAGTTTCTTAACCCGCTACAATCCGTTGATTGACTGGGTATCTCGAAACATCACTTTCCGTTCCACTAAGCAAGTTGAGTCCCTCACCCCGACGTCCTCAACTCCGCGGGAGATATCCCCGGAGTTAACTGATCCTGCGCCGGATCAGCCTCACCCCAATCGATCGAAGAAGACTTCGCGCCCTTCCTCTCGATCGCGCTCTCGCCTTCACCTCATCCTTTAACGGACAAATTCCTCTTTGAACCCATCTACACCTATCCCTCGGTCGCTCAATTGGCCGCTTCCAAGCTCGAAAATCCCGAAGTCGACATCGCTCTAGTAAACGCGGTCCTTTTCAACCGCGCATGTAAGGCCGCTAAATGCGAACCTATTTTACTACGAGCGATCCATTCTGAAGTTTCAGCGCGAGCTGCTTCAACCTCACCCGACTCCGCGGAGACGAAAACCGATACTTCCAGCTTACCGCCGGAGTATGCGGAATTCGCCGACGTATTCGACGAAGTGGATTCCGAAGTGCTGCCAGAGCACCGCCCTTACGACCTCAAGATTGATTTGGAGCCTGGCGCCGAACCCCCTATCGGTCGCCTTTACCCTCTTTCCTCAAAGGAACTTGAAGCTCTTCGCGAGTTTATCGACAAGCACTTGGAAACAGGTGCTATCCAACCATCCACCTCTCCTCACGGGGCTCCGGTACTTTTTGTGCCGAAGAAGGATGGAAAACTCCGTCTCTGCGTAGACTTCCGCGGTCTTAACAAGATTACCAAAAAGGACCGTTACCCTTTACCCCTTATTTCTGATCTCTTGGACGCTCCTAAGAAAGCTAAGTTTTATACCAAACTCGATCTCACTCACGCATATCATCTAGTCCGAATCGCGGAAGGCGACGAATGGAAAACCACGTTCAGGACCCGTTGGGGTTCCTATGAATGGAAGGTTATGCCATTTGGCCTTACTAACGCTCCCGCGGCCTTCCAGCGTTTCGTCAATCACATTTTCGCTGACTCTTAGATGTTAATGTTATCGTCTATATCGACGATATACTCATTTACTCGGAGACGAGAAATCTCATCGCGAACATGTCCGCAGGTTCTCCGTCGACTCCGTAAACATCGTCTGTTCGCGAACCTCGCCAAATGCGAATGGGGTGTAGACACCGTCGAGTATCTTGGTTACATTCTTTCTCCGGAGGGCTTAACGATGTCGAAAGACAAAGTTCAAGCTATCGTTGACTGGCCGGTTCCCCGCAAAGTCAAAGACGTTCAATCCTTTTTAGGTTTTGCTAACTTTTATCGACGTTTTATTTATAATTATAGCGAAATCGTACTTCCGATGACGCGGCTCACGCGAAAGGACGTATCATGGTTATGGTCCAAAGAGTGCCAAGAAGCTTTCGACAAACTCAAGGACAGCTTCGTTCACGCTCCCATTCTCGCACACTGGCAACCAAACCTACCCCTTATCGTCGAAACCGACGCGTCGGACTACGCGCTAGCCGCGATCCTCTCGATCCTCCTACCGGACGGAGAGATTCATCCAATCGCTTTCCTATCCCGAACCTTCCAAGCTGCAGAGCTTAACTACGACACTCATGACAAAGAGCTCCTCGCTATTTTCGAGGCTTTCAAAGCTTGGCGTCACTATCTCGAGGGATCAGGCGACGCGATTGATGTGGTTACCGACCACAAGAATCTCGAATACTTCTCGACCACCAAAATACTCACGCGGCGACAAGTCCGCTGGTCAGAATTCCTCCACCAGTTCAATATGGTGATCCGCTTCCGCCCGGGTAAGTTGGGTGCAAAACCCGATGCCCTCACTAGACGCTGGACGTCTATCCTAAAGAGGGGGATACCGGCTACGCGCAAGTTAACCCGCAGAATTTCAGACCTATCTTTACCAATGAACAACTAACCACTTCTCTTCGAGCAACTTTTCTAGAAGGCCCGCGCTTCGTGCGGCGATCGTAATGGACTTGCAATCACTCCATTCCACCATCCGCGATTCTATTGAACAGGATCCGGAAGCGATCGCGGGCTTAGCCCTAGCAAAAGACGATTCCAATACTCGTTGGACAGTAGGTGATGATGGACTGCTAAAACTTGATAACCGCATCTATGTTCCTAACCATTCTAACCTTCGCCTTAAAATTTTACAATATTTTCACGATCACCCCCTTTCAGGTCATTTTGGACAGAACCGGACTCTCGAATCAATCCGACGCCATTACACTTGGCCGAAGATCCGGGAATTCGTTCGCGACTATGTCAGCTCATGTACAGTTTGCGGACGAAACAAACCCCGTCGACACCGACCTTACGGTCTTCTCAAACCTCTTCCGGTTCCCGCCCGACCATGGGATTCAATCTCGATGGACTTCATCGAACAACTCCCTTCCTCCGACGGACATACAGCAATCCTCGTCGTTGTCGATCGAGCCTCTAAACAAGGCATCTTTATTCCGACTAACGACAAAATCACCTCCGAAGGATTAGCGGAGTTATTCGTCCATCACGTTTTCTCCAAGCATGGAGTTCCGAACCACGTAACATCCGATCGCGGTTCAGAATTCGTGTCTGCTTTTTTCCGCGCTCTCGGCGAAGCTCTATCTATGAAACTTCATTTCACCTCAGGTTATCACCCAGAAGCCGATGGCCAAACAGAACGAGTCAACCAAACTCTGGAACAGTACATTCGGATTTACTGTGCATACCAACAGGATGATTGGGCGAAACTCCTACCGATCGCGGAGTTTGCGTACAACAATGCTCCTAATGCCTCTACCGGTTTATCTCCGTTCTTCGCGAACAAAGGCTATCACCCAAATATCACGGTAAGACCAGAAATTGACATTCGCTCCGACTGAGCAATGGATTTTGCGGTTAATCTTGATGAGCTTCACTCTTTCCTCCGAGACGAAATCACTAACGCGCAAGCTCGATACAAAGAGCAAGCGGATCGAAAACGAATTACTCACCCCGAATTCCCTATTAATTCACAGGTTTATGTGCTGGCAAAGCACATCCGGACAACGCGACCCACCGACAAATTCGCCGAAAAGTACCTCGGACCTTTCACCATACTCGAGCAAGTCGGTACTCTTTCCTACAAACTCCAACTTCCGTCCTACCTAAATCGTATCCACCCCGTCTTCCATGTATCCCAATTAGAACCATACACACCCAACACCATTCCCGATCGTGTTCAACCTCCGCCGCCCCCCGTTGAGGTCGACGCGAGGAAGAATATAATATCGCGGAAGTATTGGATTCGAAATTGGATCGACGGTACAAAAAATGTCCTTTACGATACTATATCCGTTGGGCAGGATACGAAGGTACGGACGAAGAGTTCTCCTGGGTCGCCGCGAACGAAATTCATGCGGACGAACTTGTCCCTGCTTTCCACCTCCGTTACCCTCACAAACCTGGTCCACTATGATCCTTACTTATTTCCCTTACGTATACATCGATTCCTCCTCACTTCTATCACGTCTCTCACCTCATTTACTTATAAATCATGATTCTCTCAAATCCATTCTTCCCCGCGGCGATTATCGTCGCGACGATCAATTACTTATACTAAAATTTCCTCTTCCTCCCGAAATTCCTCGCGATCCTCATTCCGTCATTCCCTTACTTATGGAAACTCTCAAAACAACAAAAAACGAAACCATCATCATTCCCAACAAAAAACAACAACAAAAACAAAACTACAAAAAATAAATTGCAATCGAGTAGAGTACTGATAGTAGTTTTTTTTGTTTTTCGCGAAGTTTACTCCGCGCGTTTTTACCCTCGCGAATCGCTTTTCTTCTCTTTTCTTCATTTTTCTCTTTCTCCTCTTCATCCTCTTCACCTTCCCCATCTTCATCTTCATCTTTCTCACATACTCCCATTGCTTCATTTACTCTGTTTTCTGCCCTAACCATTATCCCTAACATTTTTTCCTGTACTTCCAAGGAGCGACGGAGAAGGTGGATGAACTCGGTATTTTGTGCCGAAAGAACCGCCAGCTGCTCGGAGATTCCAGGACCTTCGAATTTCCTGTCCGCTATTCTCGCGGCGGGACCTCGATAAATCTCATCCTCCACTTTTGCCCGCTTGCCCCGCGATCGTCGAGAGGCGTGATCTGCAATCCAACTGCACCGTTGCCTCTGCACGTGGCACAACTCGCATGCTTGAGTCCTTCGTCGCGTTGATTGCGGACGACAGGAAGCAGGTTTACCGAGGAGTACGCACCGCGTGCATGCCGGTCGACGTTGGGAAGGAGAAGGGGGTTCGTCCTCTTCGTCGTCATCTTCATCGCCTTCTCTCGCGTCGAGATCGCCGGCGGGATCGGGAACATCATTCTAAAAAATCGAAAACGGTTGAGTACACGAAACCCAAACTTTACAATCACTCACCTTAGCGATCATCTTGATCGTTCTCTTCCGTTTGACCCCCCGTGGAGGTACTACTTCTTCCTCATCGACCTCTACTACATCCGATTCGTCGGAAATGATCGATTTGGACTTGAACGCCTTGGTCTTCGATCCCGATGCTCGCGGCGGAACAACGACTTCGAGTTGTCGCTTTGCGATCGTTCTCCCGGGCTCCCGTCGTTTGGTCAACTTCTTCGCAGCCTTTTCCTTCTCCATTCGGTTTTCCTCTACAAACTTTGCGAACGCGTTGTTGGTTTCTTGCGCGTCCTCTTCTTCGGCTATTCGTTCTTCTTCGTGTCTGGTTGCATTTGCGATTCGAACCTCTTCTTCAAATCTCTTCAGTTCAGCTATCCTCTCATCCTCCAATCGCATCGCCTCCGCGAGTTCTCTCTCCTCCGCCAATTTTTTCTCCGCGATTCTTTTTTCCTCAACCCTTTTCTCCCATGCTACTCGTTCTTCCTCTACCTTCCTCTCCTCTTCCCGTCGTATTTCCACCTCTTGTCTTCATCATTCTTCAGCTTCTCGTCTTTCCTCTGCTGCTTTTCTTTCCTCTTCTATCCTCCTTTCCTCCGCCAGCCTCCTTTCTTCTTCTTCCTTCGCTGCCTCCGCCTCGAGCTTCTCCATCTCCGCGGCGAATTCCGCTTCTTGTGCGATCTCTTCATCACGAAGGCGTTGTCGCTCCGCCTGTGCTAGGAGCAAACGCTCGCGACGTTGTTGCGCAGTTTCGGTGTTGTTGGAAGACATGAAAGTAGGAGAAGGGACTTACAACAATTTTTGGAGAAGGCCCTGCCTTTATATCCTTCGCGACTTAAGGGCCGGCTCAACTTACAATTTTCACCAAGCTTCTATCACCTATCTTCGCGTGCCTGGCACTTTTCACATCACATTTTTTAACGTTGATGCCCGTTACTTCTAATCATTCACACCTATTTTTAGTCATATCACTACTCAAGATCTCGAGGGCTCGATCCTAATGGGGGGGCACTGTTACGACCATGCCAAGTCAAACTCCCGCGGTCCCAACGATTGTTTTCGGTATTTCGACTTCATCATTTTCTTCCGTCGCGGAGCTTACCTCCGCGATCCTTCTACACTTCGCGTTTATATCCCTCACACTTAGCCGACTTCTTATATATCCTTTTATATCATTTCCTTTATACTTTCCCCTTTTATCTTCCACATGTTCGACCATACTATTCTAGGATACTATCGCTTAGCGACCCTTAGGTAGTGATTACAGTATAAAGCTACGAGAGTAGAATAGTTGGTCCTTAGTTTAAATATCGACTTTGATAGCGCACTCATACAGTGTATTTCAAATAGAGTTAAATCTCAACCTCATCCTAAGTACGATCGCGTGAGTTTCTCCCGCGATCGGAATTACCCTCAACTTCGCTTTCGGACAGCGGCGTGTCGGGGACGCTATTAATAGTAGCGTCAACGTCCGACTACCTCTCCGTAGGTCCACCCAACCCTCACCGGGATTTATCTTGGTGTTCGGTCTTTTACCCCGCGGACTTATAGTCCGCGATCCAACTTATCCCTACGACCCGTGCATGATCATAACAACAACACTCACGCGTCAGAGCACTCCTCAATGTGTAAGACTGCCAATATGGAGCTTGATGGTAAGTTTCAATGTGTTTCGAAGCTCGTCTAATGTCTTGCAGGCATCAAAATATCTGTTGCTCTTGTGGACCCTGAGCATTGCATATATGTGTGTCCTGGACCTTGTTCGATATGAAGTTAACTAGGAGGAGTATACCTCCATATTGTACAAGAGCATCCAGTGCATTTCTCTTAATTCAATCATCAGGATTTACTAAAAATCATATCAGACAATGTTCACAAACTTGAAACAAAAACAAGACGAAGTTGACCTTCCATCTGGCCTACAAATGCTATCGTCATCGCCTCTGTTTTTTAGTACCACCTACATTGGTCACAGTGCCGCTCACACTGGTAGTCATGGATCTAACAATCAATACACTCCCACTAACATCAGCCCTGCGTTTCCAGTTATCAACATCCTTTGTGCTAAACTGCCCATATTCACATACAACTTTGCTGCTGCTACTAGCCAGCATCCTAATATGGATGCTTTGTTTGATTTTGTAAGGACTGGGCTCTCGAACCTTGTTGATGGATGCACTTTTCATGGGATCATGAACCATGACACCTGTCAATTGATGTTCAGAACCTCACATTGCAGAACACGGATTGGAACACAAGTCCACATTTGCAAAAGCACTCCATGGATGGCCAGGTACCATCTGCTTCAGGTGTTGGTGCCTCATATTGGCATCCTTTGAGAATCATCCAGACAAGATATGCGAGAAAGGTACCAACCATTCAAACAGGAATCATTGGGAGGACTGGTTCCATGCATCCTCCCATACCTAATCTTTAGGATAAAGGGTTTGTGAGACATCATTTTCCAGGAGCTTGGAATCGACAAAACTGTTTTTCAGTCCAACATTCTCTCCTAGTATGCTGCCTGGGTGACGTTGCCAGTTGGAAACCACGACAAACGTGTAATCAGCCTCATCATCTTAACAGTGACCTACCTTCACCTGCGCATAACAGGCAAGATATTCCCGCCCAGTGGTGGATTTGAACTTGACGGTAAGAAGTTCTTGCAGTTCTTACCCTTTATCTCCTGACGTTCTCCAAAAGCTGAAGTACCTGCTCTGCATTGATTCAACACTACGGCTCTTATTGGTCAGTCGCACTATCCCTAATATGTTTGTTGCTTACCTGAATCAATTCCCAGTATATCCCATTGCATTCAACAATTCTGAAACTTTGCTACTCACTCAACTGTTGATCAAAACCCCTCTCATTATTGAACTCATAATTGGACTCTTTTCCACCTTTTATCATCAAGGAATTACTTATGGATGCCTGCACTGTATCACACTATAACCATACCATTAACATTAGAAAGCCTGGACTGTATCACACTGTTATTGACTCACCTGTACCATATTATGCCTGTACCACCTTCATTATTCCACTAGTAGATTTTCAATGAAGACTTGAATGGTTGCACACCCTTACTCAGGTATAAAATGGCCCAAATTTGGGTCAAATTTATTAATTGTAATGTTCAGACAATTTGTACCAAGAAATCACATATCTTATAAAATTGTGAACCTTCTCCATCTCTGTAACTGGTTCCTTGAACCATTTTACAAGCTCGGGCATGCGTCTCACCTGGAACGTTGTGATTCCCAACTCCTTTGCAAACATCTCCTCAAAAATCCCTCTATCTGAATGGCATTCTGTGTGAGCAAATATGAGGTGAGGAATGATTGGGACGAGCTTGTGTGGTGTAGACTGTGAATCATGAACCTGGTAAGGGCAATGCAATTGGTCATGAGCCTGCTTTGTAGTCAGTGGAGGATGGTTACAGGGATGTCGGAGTGGATCCCAGCAATGCCAGCAGAATGGCCAGTTCTCATTTGGACTCCAGTATATCTTCAATTGATTCTGTAAACTATTGAACACGTCCAATGATGTTTATGGATAATGGTTGGCGTATGCTGCTAGTTATATACCCAGCAATCTAAGCAGGTGTTAGCTTGCGCAGAGTCGAGTATGTGCTTTAACAGCATCAACTGGCATTCCCCAGCAGATATCTGTTCACATAGAGCTGTGTGAGTGTCGACAGTGATTGATACCAATTCAGACAATGGATTCAATGGGTTTGAAGGGACAAGAGGTTTATCAAGTTGGGGGAAATCAGCAATGCTCAACTGGAATGGAATCTAAAAAATCAAGTTGGTTAAACGCTCCATAAACTCAGAAACAAGTCATACCTCAGCAGCCTTTTTGCAATTTGAGCAGAGTTCCCCATCCAACGCAACACATGACCAGCTTTCCCTATCTAACGCTGTAAAACCAAGACGTAGGCATTTGGAAGACTGCAGAATGTGTCGCACCTTGTACAGTGATAACGATTTGGTGAGCCTTGTCAATGAAGACCCGAGCAAGTTGTCCCCTCATTCCGTCGCAGGTGAGATAATTGAAAAACTCCTTGCTGGCTGCTACATGGGCGGAAACTAGGATTAGCTCAGCTGTATGGACATTGAGTTGTTTATCATGATAAACTCCACCATTAATACCCTGGGACTGTAATCAGAGGCGTAGATCCTTAGTGAGAACCACCAAGGGACTTGTTACGATCATGCACATCAACCGCATCGGACCGACCCCACTATCAATCCAGCTCCACATGCCGCCGCAACTGTGCGCATTGATCAAACTATTGATCCGACTCACCAACCCGACTTGCAACAAGTCCATCATCGATGCGACACACCAATGATATTTATCAAGGTGTATTGGTTCTGCAACTCTTATCTGCCCCTATCCTATATCCCATCGCTATCCCTTTGGATGGGCTATACACCTAGGCCACTGCCGTTACCTTATTAGTTAGTCTTCTTCCTATCCGCACTCGCTATCTTTACTCTTGATTCATTGTAACTACTTTAGGATATCTCGCAGCGACATCGGAGATAGTGTACATAGTATAAAGGACCTGCGGACGTAGGTAGAAGTTCTTAGCTTTAATATCGACCTGGTACAGCCCCAACCTGGTTTGACCCTCCCTTAGTTCTAATATCAACTTGGTTCAACTTTGTTCTCCTATACATTAATATCACTGTATGACTTGATTCAACTCGGATATAATCCTATCGAATCGATACAACCCTAATATCATACTCAACTTACTCTTTACCCTTCTTCAACCTGTTTGACCCTGTCGATCTTCAGTCAACGCTACCTCAATCTCGAACGGACTCAACATGGACCGCGCAGCATAGCGAGGGTATTGTCAATAGTAGTACCAAAGGTCCACTCGATCCGCACGCTCCTAACAGGACTAACAACAATGAAAAGTTTCCCAGGAACAAGTTTTGGAGCACATAGGAACACCATGCTCTTTCCGCCACCTGTCTCAAGGACACTAATGATATGCATGTTAGAACGGACACTGTTGATTAGCTGGGATTGTTCAGGACTTGTGAAGGTTTAGAAGGGTTGACAAACAACAGCCCAAAGTGCTTTCTTAACATCAGGATAGACACAGGGACGACATGGATTTTGATAAGTGGGTACTTGGCCTCCAATATGAAGATGTTCAACAAGCTGCATCCCCAGTGATTTGAACATGTGCATCAGGAAATGCTGCGTCCTTAATTCAAACCCTTCAAACTGCAAGACCATTTCAGCCTGAAAAGACCAAAAGTGCGCTTTGATTAGCATGTTGGTGCCATTTGAGTTCTCATAAGGCTCGTTCTAAAACAATATGAACATAAAACAGAAGAGAATAGTATTGAAACATACCATGTTTGGAGCAGTGTAACCGTCCGAGGGATGGTTATGGGTTATGGAGTTGTTGGGCTTCAGATAGCTTAAAGCTTAGATGACTTATTTCACTCCGTATGAACACGACAAGTCTATCAATTAGCTCGATATGTACATTTTACAGGTGGAAAATAGTCTACTCTAGCTTATCTAAGTCAAGAATATATAAACGATGAACTGTATAGTTCATTGTGAGAATATGATAAGATATGATAAGATTAGAATAAGTAATATCAAGATAAGATATCTAAGACAACAAATAGGGGATAGCTAAGGGCCCGTTACAAGCAGGAAGCTTACTGTGAAGCAGTGGATGAACAAGGCCCATGAATGCCTGCCAACGTAACGAAACCTGCTGCATGTGGGCAATGGCATCTGGCGCTATATGTGTACCATGTGCAACATTGTCCAGTCCATAATGTGCTTGACCCATTTGGACGGAGTGGTTGTAAGATTCATGAACAGCATAGGCTGCCTTCATGTTGTCATCCTCATCCTTCATATCAAGAAATCCACAGGATGTTGAGGATATGAAAACGCATACCATAAACTGACAGAAATCAGCAAGTTTGAGATCTATCCCTGTGTTGATTCGGTTATATTCACCCAAAGCCTTGGTAAACTCTGAGCTTTCCATTGACTTTCCACGGCAGACAAACATGTCGTAAAAGTAGGGCATGCACTGCATGCCCTCCATCTTATCTGCTCCCATGTAGCAATTGAGATAGCCTGCAGCTGTCAAGGCCGTGCAACCAGAAAGGATTACAATTGAGGTTCCGGAGGTTCCGGACAAAGTTCCGAGTGTTGGGATGGTGGCTGTGACACAAGGAGGTACTCGAAAGGGCTACACGGTCCTCAGAAGTGAGATGGGACTTCAGCGAAGTGCTATCTGGGTGTCCCTACGAAGTGTGAAGAAAAAAGAAGTTCCGGAGCGTCGGACAGAACCGATCGGTCGATCTGGACGTAAATAAGCGTAATATAGAAGGAGGATAGAAGTTAACTTTTATTTCAAGCTGGGGAAACGATACTAAACAGTGTACTTAAGTAGTAAATTGCCTAATTGTTAAATAAAGAACAATAAGCAATATAAACACCCGAGGTGAAATATAAGACAATAAGGGCGTGGGAATCTCGGACAAATACCTTTCGAAGCTGTCCGAAGCTATCGAGAATAGAATCGAAGATACGGAGCTGATAATGAATGCAAAAGCTCCGGAAATGCAAATAAGTCATTCGGTTATCAATCCGGAATTATTCGATTGTTGACTCGGAAGTATTCAATTATTAATCCGGAGGCATTCGACGATCGATCCGACCGGAAGACTGACCGGAAGGGTCCGGTCTAAGTATCAGAATGAATCAACTATCAATTCGATCGGAAGGTTGGTCGATTGGTCTGGCACAGGCGTAACAGTATCCCCCACTTAGGCTTGAGCCCTCGAAAGCCCTTGCCGGAGGTGCGGAAGTTTGTAATGAGGATAGGGACATGATAGGGCATGAGTGAGTGACATAATGAAGGAGTGTGAATGGATGGGAAATAGGCGAAATCAGTAAAAGGATGAATGTGAAGAAAGTAGAATTCGATTCGATTCGAATCCTTTCGATCCGGATTTCGGAGTATGGTGTGAACAAGATGAGCCGAAATGCGAAATGGGAATGAGTGGTATTGTTACAACCATGCCAAGTTCAACTCCCGCGGGCCCGACAATCATTCCCCGGTATTTTGACTTCACTATTTTCTTCCGTCGCGGAGCTTACCTCCGCGATCCTTTTACACTTTGCTTTTATATCCCTCACACTTAGCCGACTTCTTATATATCCTTTTATATCATTTCGTTTATACTTTCCCCTTTTATCTTCCACATGTTTGACCATACTATTCTAGGATACTATCGCTTAGTGACCCTTAGGTAGCGACTACAGTATAAAGCTACGAGAGTAGAATAGTTGGTCCTTAGTTTAAATATCGACTTTGATAGCGCACTTCTACAGTGTATCTCAAATAGAGTTATTCTCAACCTCACCTTAAGTACGACCGCGTGAGTTTCTCCCGCGATCAGAATTACCCTCAACTTCGCTTTCGGACAGCGGCGTGTCGGGGACGCTATTAATAGTAGCGTCAACGTCCGACTACCTCTCCGTAGGTCCACCCAACCCTCACCGGGATTTATCTTGGTGTTCGGTCTTTTACCCCGCGGACTTATAGTCCGCGATCCAACTTATCCCTACGACCCGTGCATGATCATAACAGTATATTTAAACTGAAACCCGGCACATCGTATTCTATCATCTTTCACTTCCTTTTCCTCCATTTAAATCCTCTCTACCCAAAATGGTCAATACCAGGAGCAGACGTGCTCGTACCAACACCGCGGACTCGGATAACGTTCAGGAGGAGCCAGTGATGGCAAATCCGTTCGCTACCAACGCGACGGCTTTTGCGCCGTTTGCCGAGTCAATCTCTGGAACGGGACTTCCCCGTAGGCGTACCAACACTTTCGGGCCAGCCCTGAGTCAACCCGCAATGGTACGGGTTTCAAATCTTCACGCTCTTGGTTCACCAGACCAAGCCAAATTCGAGTACCAAGTACTCTACACCGCTGATGGGCAACCAATCACGGTACGAACGCCGCGTAGCAATCGCACGGCAATACCAACGTTGGAGACGGCCATCCCCCCATCTCCGACTACTCTCACCCTCGCTGACAGAATGCGTCAGCAATTAACAACTCAGGCTGGTCCCTCGCGGGATCGGTCTTCATCCTTCATTCCCGCTGAGGTTCCTGAAGAACCTGAGATCACGGAGCCAATTGAGGAGGTAAGTCCCAACTTACCAGACCACCCAGAAGACCCGGACCCCGAAGGACCACCCGGAGGACCAGGCGGTCCTGGTGGGCCTAACTCACCTCGGAGCTCTCGTGGCCCTAGTCGTTCTAGGAGTCCTCCAGCAGGACCAGGTAGTAATCGAACGGACATCGCAGAACAGCGAATCATCGAGTTGTTTACTACTTTCAGAGGCACACTCGACAATCTTGGAGGTGCTATCACCAAATTATCCACGAATCAAAATCGTGGACCAACAGAGACCGCAAGGTCAAAAGTCAAGGACCCGGAAGTTTTCGATGGTACTAACCTGCGGAAACTGAAGAGTTTCCTTGTTTCATTATCCTTGGTCTTTATTGACTGCCCAACGTATTTTACTGATCAAAGGAAGATCAACTATACGTTATCTTATCTAGGTGGCGCCGCAAAGGAGTGGTTCGAGCCGGACATTTTGGATCTGAACCTTGTGGAGATGCCAGCCTGGACGTCCTCCTTTGCGTCGCTGGTGAAGGAACTTCAGGACAACTTCGGTATGTACGACGCGCAGGGAGAGGCCGAAGATAAACTCGGGACGTTGCGGATGAAGGAATCCGACAATGTGCAGATTTACAACATCCGTTTCAACACTCTCGCGGCGTCTACAAACTGGGACTCCCAAGCCCTTAAGTGGGCATATCAACGCGGCTTGGCAAGCCGTATCAAAGACGAAATGGCCCGTCTTCCAGAGCCCGCTAATCTCGCGGACTATCGGAAAGAAGTCCTTCACGTGGACAACCGTTACTGGAGACGGGAAGAAGAGCAGAAACGTGAAAACGCCTGTTCTTCGGTCGCGACTTCATTCTCGAAGGCGTCGACTACCTCCTCGAAGAACACGCCAAGTTCTTCATCATCACCCTCCTCCGCGGCTTTCTCGACTAAAGGATCGGGAAAACAAGGTAAGCCTAGCAGAGGCAACCACTCGTTTTCAACAAGTCCAACATCGACGCGATTGTCGATTGCTGCTAACCTAGGATCAGACGACAAACTCCTCCCGAGCGAGGCGGAGCGTCGGAAGAAACTAGGACTTTGTGGTTTCTGTGGTGGGAAGCATAGGTTTGAAGATTGCGAGCAGAAGAAGGCTCGTGGGACTCGAGGCTGAGCTGCAGAGACGCAGGAGAGCGTAGAGACGACTTCCGTGGATTCGGAAAACTGATCAGCAACTCCTGTACCCCAGTACGACACGGGAGTTGCGTTGATTCAGTTCGTACCACGTGGGAAGTTGTTATGATCATGCACGGTCGTAGGTGATAAGTGTGGATTGCGGACTTTAAGTCCGCGGGGTAAAAGACCAAACACCGAGATAAATCCCGGTGAGGGTTGGGTGAACCTACGGAAAGGTAGTCGGACGTTGACGCTACTATTAATAGCGTCCCCGACACGCCGCTGTCCGAAAGCGAAGGAGAGGGTAATTCCGATCGCGGGAGAAACTCACACAATCGTACTTAGGATGAGGTTGAGAATAATCTCTATTTGAAATACATACACTGTAAGAGTGCGCTATCAAAGTCGATATTTAAACTAAGGACCAACTATTCTACTCTCGTAGCTTTATACTGTAGTCGCTACCTAAGGGTCGCTAAGCGATGGTATCCTAGAATAGTATGGTCGGACATGTGGAAGATAAAAGGGGAAAGTATAAAGGAAATGATATAAAAGGATATATAAGAAGTCGGCTAAGTGTGAGGGATATATGTAAAATCAAAGTGTAACAGGATCGCGGAGGTAAGCTCCGCGACGGAAGAAAATAGTAAAGTCAAATACCGGGGAATGATCGTCGAGCCCGCGGGAGTTGAACTTGGCATGGTCGTAACAGAAGTAAAACTCAACGCGTCCACTCTTTCATACACTGCTACTACTGACATTCTATGTCACCTCACTCAACTCCTCTTGCAAAGCTGTATTAGGTTACAGTTTCTTAACCCGCTACAATCCATTGATTGACTGGGTATCTCGAAACATCACTTTCCGTTCCACTAAGCAAGTTGAGTCCCTCACCCCGACGTCCTCAACTCCGTGAGAGATATCTCCGGAGTTAACTGATCCTGCGCCGGATCAGCCTCACCCCAATCGATCGAAGAAGACTTCGCGCCCTTCCTCTTGATCGTGCTCTCGTCCCTCACCTCATCCATTATCGGACAAATTCCTCTTTGAACCCATCTACACCTATCCCTCGGTCGCTCAATTGGCCGCTTCCAAGCTCGAAAATCCCAAGTCGACATCGCTCTAGTAAACATGGTCCTTTTCAACCGTGCATGTAAGGCCGCTAAATGCGAACCTATCTTACTACGAGCGATCCATTCTGAGGTTTCAGCGTGAGCTGCTTCAACCTCACCCGACTCCGCGGAGACGAAAACCAATACTTCCAGCTTACCGCCGGAGTATGCGGAATTCGCCGAGTGTTGACGAAGTGGATTCCGAAGTGCTGCCAGAGCACCGCCCTTACGACCTCAAGATTGATTTGGAGCCAGGCGCGAACCCCCGATTGGTGCCTTTACCCTCTTTCTGCAAAGGAACTTGAAGCTCTTGCAAGTTTATCGACAAACACCTCGAAACAGGTGCTATCCAACCATCCACCTCTCCTCACGGGGCTCCGGTACTTTTTGTTCCGAAGAAGGATGGAAAACTCTGTCTCTGTGTAGACTTTCGTGGTCTTAACAAGATCACCAAAAAAGACTGTTATCCTTTACCTCTTATTTCTGATGATCTCTTGGACGCTCCTAAGAAAGCTAAGTTTTATACCAAACTTGATCTCACCACGCATATCATCTAGTCCAAATCACGGAAGGCAACAAATGGAAAACCACCTTCAGGACCCGTTGGGGTTCCTACGAATGGAAGGTTATGCCATTTGGCCTTACTAACGCTCCCGCGGCCTTCCAGCATTTTGTCAATCATATTTTCGCTGACCTTTTAGATGTTAATGTTATCATCTATATTGACGATATACTCATTTACTCGGACGACGAGAACTCTCATCGCGAACATGTCCGCAAGGTTCTCCGTCGACTCCGAAAACATCGATTATTCGCGAACCTCGCCAAATGCGAATGGGGTGTAGATACGGTCGAGTATCTTGGTTATATTCTCTCTCCGGAGGGCTTAACGATGTCAAAAGACAAAGTTCAAGCTATCGTTGACTGGCCGGTTCCCCGAAAAGTCAAAGACGTTCAATCTTTCTTAGGTTTCGCTAATTTCTATCGACATTTTCTTTATAATTATAGCGAAATCATACTCCCAATGACATGGCTCACGCGAAAGGATGTATCATGGTTATGGTCCAAAGAGTGCCAAGAAGCCTTCGACAAACTCAAAGACAGCTTCGTTCACGCTCCCATCCTTGCACACTGGCAACCTAACCTTCCTCTCATCGTTGAGACCGACGCGTCGGACTACACGCTAGCCGCAATCCTCTCGATCCTCCTACCGGACGGTGAGATTCACCCTATCGCTTTTCTATCCCGAACCTTCCAAGCTGCAGAGCTTAACTATGACACTCATGACAAAGAGCTCCTCGCTATTTTCGAGGCCTTCAAAGCTTGGCGTCACTATCTAGAAGGTTCGGGCGACACGATTGATGTGGTTACTGACCACAAGAATCTCGAATACTTCTCGACCACCAAAATCCTCACGCGGCGACAAGTCCGCTGGTCAGAATTCCTCCACCAGTTCAATATGGTGATCCGCTTCCGCCCGGGTAAGTTGGGTGCAAAACCCGATGCCCTCACTAGACGCTGGGACGTCTATCCTAAAGAGGGGGATACCGGCTACGCGCAAGTTAACCCGCAGAATTTCAGACCTATCTTTACCAATGAACAACTAACCACTTCTCTTCGAGCAACTTTTCTAGAAGGTCCCACGCTTCGCGCTGCAATCGTAATGGACTTGCAATCACTCTATTCCACTATCCGCGATTCTATTGAACAGGATCCGGAAGCAATCGCGGGCTTAGCCCTAGCAAAAGACGATTTAAATACTCGTTGGACAGTAGGTGATGATGGACTGCTAAAACTTGACAATCACATCTATGTTCCTAACCATGCTAATCTTCACCTTAAAATTCTACAATATTTTCATGACCACCCCCTTTCAGGTCATTTTGGACCGAACCGGACCCTCGAATCAATCCGACGCCATTACACTTGGCCGAAGATTCGGGAATTTGTTCGCGACTATGTCAGCTCATGTACAGTTTGCGGACAGAACAAACCCCATCGGCACCAACCTTACGGTCTCCTCAAACCTCTTCCGGTTCCCGCCCAACCATGGGATTCAATCTCGATGGACTTCATCGAACAACTCCCCTCTTCTGACGGACATACAGCAATTCTCGTCATCGTCAATCGTGCCTCTAAACAAGGTATTTTCATCCCGACGAACGACAAAATCACCTCCGAAGGACTAGCAGAGCTATTCATTCATCACGTTTTCTCCAAGCATGGAGTTCCGAACCATGTTACTTCCGATCGTGGCTCGGAATTCATGTCTGCTTTCTTCCACGCTCTCGGCGAAGCTCTTTCTATGAAACTTCACTTCACCTCAGGATATCATCCAGAAGCCGATGGACAAACCAAACGAGTCAACCAAACTCTGGAACAGTACATCCGGATTTACTGTGCATACCAACAGGACGATTGGACGAAACTCCTACCGATCGCGGAGTTTGCGTACAACAACGCTCCTAATGCCTCTACCGGTTTATCTCCATTCTTCGCAAACAAAGGCTATCACCCAAACATCACGGTAAGACCCGAAATTGACATTCGCTCCAACCGAGCAATGGACTTCATGGTTAATCTTGATGAGCTTCATTCCTTCCTCCGAGACAAAATTACTAACGCGCAAGCTTGATACAAAGAGCAAGCAGACAGAAAACGAATTACTCACCCCGAATTCCCTATTAATTCACAGGTTTTTGTGCTGGCTAAGCACATCCGGACAACGCGGCCTACTGACAAATTCGCCGAAAAGTACCTTGGACTGTTCACCATACTCGAGCAAGTCGGTACTTTATCCTACAAACTCCAACTCCCGTCCTATCTTAATCGTATCCACCCCGTCTTCCACGTATCCCAACTAGAGCCATACAAACCAAACACCATTCCCAATCACGTGCAACCTCCGCCGCCTCCTGTTGAGGTCGACGGTGAGGAAGAATACAACATCGCGGAAGTATTGGACTCGAAATTGGATCGACAATACAAAAAATGCCCTTTACGATACTACATTCGTTGGGCAGCATACGAAGGTACGGACAAAGAATTCTCCTGGGTCGCCAAGAACGAAATTCATGCAGACGAACTTGTCCCGGCTTTCCACCTTCGTTACCCTCACAAACCTGGTCCACTATGATCCTTACTTATGTTTACTTACGTATCAACTACCCTCATCATTTCATTCACGACTCTCACCTCATTTACTTACTAATCATGATTCCCTCAAAATCCATTCTTCCCCGTGGCGATCAATCACTTATATACTAAAACTCCTCTTTTCCCCGAAAATCCCCGCAATCCTCAGTCCTATTCCCTTGTACTTATTATCATCACCCAACATAAAACAAAACCCCAACAAATCAGCATTCACAACTACCAACAAAACAACAAAAAATTACCAAAAAAGAAAAAAAAACTACAAAAAGAGCAATCGAGTCCTGTAGGTAGTTACTCTGTCGCAGACTTAATCCGTGCGTCTCTTCCCCTCACGAACCTCCTTTCTCTTTTTCTCCTCGTCGTTTCTTTCCTTCTCTTCTTCATCTTCTTCCCCTTCACCATCTTCATCTTCATCTTCACTCTGCTCTACTTCTTCTCTTGCTTCTTCTCTTCTTTCCCTTATTACCAGTAAGTGTAATATTCGTTGTTGAAGAACGAGAGAGCGGCGGGCGATATCAATCAAGTCCTTGTTTTGACCGACAATTGCGGTCAATTGCTCCGCGATCCCCGGCCCTTTGAACCTCCTCTCCCCAACTCGTGCGGCGGGTCCTTCATAAACCTCATCATCATCTAACTTGATCCACTTTCCCCGCGATCGTCAAGATGTGTTGTCTCCGGACCAACTACATTGTTGACGTTGTTGGTGGCAAACTACGCAAGCCTGCGCTTGTCGTCGCGAAGATTGGGGGCAACACTCCGATGGTCGTCCAATCGATACACACCGAGCACATGCCGGACGACTTTGCAAGGGATCGGTAGAAGGAAGGGGGGGATTTGGACCAGTTTCTGGTTCAACGCCATCGTCTGGATCAGAGTGATGACCACCCTAGGACAAAACACTAGTCAGAAGCAGAAAAAGGAAAAGTACAAAGTACCACTCACCCTCGCGATTATTTTGATCGGCCGCTTTCTTTTCTCTCCCCTCGGAGCAGACATCGCTTCTTTTTCTTCTACATCTGAATCATTGGATATCACCAATTTGGACTTGAACGATTTTTTCTTCGACCCCGAGGGTCGCAGCGGTATGATGACCGTAACCGTTTGAGCTTTAGCAACAGGTTTTTTTTGTCGCCTCTCCAACTCCTTTGCGGCTTTCTCCCGTTCAACCCGGTTCTCCTCTACCAATTTTGTATACGCAGTGCTACGAACATGCTCGTCCTCCGCTTCCGCCGCGGCTTCCTCTGCTCTTCGCTGTTCCTCCGCAATCCGACGCTTCTCAAGCCTGTTCTTCTCTGCTATCTCCTGTTCTCTTTGCTTCTCCCTTGCTACGCATTCTTCCTCTACTTTCCTCTCCTCTTCTCGTCGTTGTTCTTCCTCCATCCTTCGTTCTTTGGTGATCCTCTTTTCCTCAGCCTTTCTCTTCTCCTCAGCTACCCGTTGTTCTTCAGCTTTTCTCTTCTCCTCTGCCTCTCGCGCGGCTTTCTCTTCCGCTTCGATCCTCTCCATCTCCGCGGCGAACTCCGCCTCCTGTCTCGCGATCTCCTCCTCCCGGGCTCGTTGTCGTGCGGCCTGAGCCTGCAGAATCCTTTCGCGGCGCTGTTGGATGGTTTCGTTGTTGTTGGAGGTGCTGGACATGATGGTCAAGGAAGGAGGGAACTTAGCAGAATTTTCGAAACAGCCCTGTCTTTATAGGCTTCGCGACTTAAGGGCCGTTTCAACTTACAATTTTTCACTCTTCTTCGCTTTTCACATCACATCACAATTTTTAAACTTTGATCCCCGTTGCTTCTAATCATTCACATCTATTTTTAGTCATACTATTACTCAGGATCTCGAGGGCTCGATCCTAACGGGGGGCACTGTTACGACCATGCCAAGTTCAACTCCCGCGGGCCCGACAATCATTCCCCGGTATTTTGACTTCACTATTTTCTTCCATCGCGGAGCTTACCTCCGCGATCCTTTTACACTTTGCTTTTATATCCCTCACACTTAGCCAACTTCTTATATATCCTGTTATATCATTTCGTTTATACTTTCCCCTTTTATCTTCCACATGTTTGACCATACTATTCTAGGATACTATCGCTTAGCGACCCTTAGGTAGCGACTACAGTATAAAGCTACGAGAGTAGAATAGTTGGTCCTTAGTTTAAATATCAACTTTGATAGTGCACTTTGATAGTGTATCAAATAGAGTTAATCTCAAACCTCATCCTAAGTACGATCACGTGAGTTTCTCCCACAATCGGAATTACCCTCAACTTTGCTTTCGGACAGCGGCATGTCGGGGACGCTATTAATAGTAGCGTCAATGTCCGACTACCTCTCCATAGGTTTACCCAACCCTCACCAGGATTTATCCTGGTGTTTGGTCTTTTACCCATGGACTTATAGTCCGCGATCCAACTTATTCCTCACGACCGTGCATGATCATAACAGGTATGAGCTGTATGAACCTGAGAAACCTGAGAAACTCAACCAAAAATTGTCTGAAAGTCTGGAAGCACTTGAAAAGATGTGAGGAGGGTGTTGGATGAGTGCCGAAAGGGTGTACAAATGAATCCAAAAGGTTGCAAGAGAAAAAAAATCTGGAAGGATATGAACTAAAATCCGAAAGAAAATCCGGAAGGATTGCGAGTGAAAATCCAAGTGTCGAGAGAGTGAATTGCATGGTGAATGTTTTGGAAACTTGTTGGGTATCCCCCTCTTAATCCAGACATCCCATCAGCTGGCAAAAGCAAAGGGATCTGGGTAAATTAAAGAGAAAAGGACAGAAAAGTGGACGGAATGTCCGGAAGTGTGGAAGGATAGCCTCGGAGACAGAAATCCAAAGGTCCTATCAGTACAACGTACTGCCATGGAATGTTGGAAAACACAAAAGCTGAAGCAAACCGGAAAGGTAAGCAAAGGGTGCGCGCGGAGTGATGCAAAGCATCAATTGGAAATCCGATCCGAATATGGCCGGAAAGTCTGATAAGAAGGAAGAGCTCAAGGAAAAAACAACAAGATGAGTTTGGAAGAAGTGTTTCGGTCTGCCCGGATAATCAACGGATTTAAGTCGGAGTAGAAACGTATCCTATGCAAATAATGTGTGAAGTTCCCAAATGAAAAAGCTAGTGTGCAACATAAGGATGACAAGTGTGAGAGATGAAGGTGACTCGGATGATCGAGGGATTCAGAAACATAATAGAAAGATGGTGAACAAGATGTAGAACATGATAAATGAACGCTCAAAGTTCAAAAAACCAAAAACTTCGGCCGGAAACCGGAAGGAAAGCGCCCAAAATTCGTACGTAGCTAGATATGAGACTGGAACCAAAGGAGCATGAATTTGAAGATAATTAAATTCGGAAAACAAAGTATAAAAACAGAATAGGAATCGAAGAATTAAAGAACACAATGAAAAACACTTTCCTTGTCTTATAAGTTCCGATTGGCATCTGGTATCTCGGAAGCATCGGATTAGGAAGCATCGGAATCACCCGAATACTTCGCCCGAAGTTTTGGGCAATGACTGCGAAAATGGTCTCCATCACAATAGAAACAAAGTGAAAGGTTTCGACGACATTCTCGCTCGGATTCAAGGAGCCTACCATCTGGACCCATGTAATCGGGAGGTTCCGAACTCGATTCCAAGCCATTATCGTGCGAAGATTCGCCCGATTCAGATCCGGCAATCGAAGAGTGTGCAGAGTGGAAGGAATCGGAAGAATGAGTAGAGTTGGCAAGGGAATCATGAGAGTAATTGAATTCTGAGTCCGAATAATCGTAAAGACCTGTATAACCGTCCGGGTTGGCGTAATAATCCATCATGTGGCATAGGAACCGATGACGGTACCCCGGATCAGCCTGACGGAGGATTTTGTCCCAGTGTTACGA